>JANIJG010010402.1:0-10416 GCA_024611175.1 Megaceryle torquata
ACAACTTTTTTATTATTCAAAAAAAAAAAAAAAAAAAAAAAAAAAAAAGGCTTCAAGTTTCAAGTAGTTTTTGTGTTTTGTAATGATGTGGTAGGGCTGTCTATTACCTTGTATAAGAATCTATCCTCCATGTACTTACCAGCAGTGTGCCCAGGTGGCCAAGAAGGCCAACGGCATCCTGGTCTGTATCAAAACCAGTATGTCCAGCAGGACTAGAGAAATGATCATGTCCCTGTACTTGACACTGGTGAGGCCACAGCTTGTGTATTGTGTTAAGTTTTGGGAACTGCAGTATAAAAAAGACATTGAGGTGCTGGAGTGAGTTCAGAGAAGGGCAATGAAACTGATGAAGGGTCTGAAGAACATGTCGTATGAGGAGCACCTGAGGTACCTGGGATTATTTAGTCTGGAGAAGAGGAGGCTCAGAAGAGATCTTCTTTCTCTCTACACCTACCTGAAGGGAGGCTGTATTGAGGTGGGCATTGGTCTTTTCTCCCAGGTAACTAGTGATAGGATGAGAGGAAATGGGCTTAAATTTCTCCAGGGGAGGTTTAGATTGGACATTAGGATTTTTTTTTTACTGAATGATTAGGCATTACAACAGTCTGCCCAGGGATATGGTGGAATCATGGTTTAGTGGTCATGATAATGTTTAGTAGACTGTTGGACTCGATGATCTTGAATGTCATTCCCAACCTTAATGATTCTCCTTCAGGAGTCTCATGGATTGTCTGCAGTTCAACATGTTTCTTTTCCAGCTGATGTCAAGGTGGTTGAAATCCCCTATCAGGATGAAAGCCTGCAACTGTAAAGCCTTTTACATCTGGAGTAAGAAGGCTTCATCAATAGTCTCCCCTTTATTGGGCAGCCTGTAATAAACACCAAACGTGAAATTAAAGAGACTTTTGAGAGATTAGTGTTACTTGGGCAGGGAGAGGGACAGAAATTAGATTCATCTTGGGACATGGTCAGTCAGAGTAGGAAAACAAATCTCAAATATATCTGGGTTTTTTAAGGAAGTTATGTCTGAGAAGCAAAGACCTGTACAGAATAATTACAGATGAGTTTATAACATACAAAAGCAACAGAAAAGCTTCCTGAGTACTGATCTTCATACAAAAAACCAACCAACCAATCAAACAAAAAACCCCTGAAAAAAAGCTTTATGTATTAGATTGCATTGCAGCTAAACCAGAAATATTAATTTTAATTTCATTTTAGAGAAAGTGTGGTTGAAGATACTGGTACTTTACCATGTTCATTATGAGTATCTATTGCTTTTATAATCTATATATAAATCTCACTGACTGATCTACATCATGAATAACATTACATATATTACACTCACTCATGTGGCAGAGATCTTTGGAGTGGATCTTAGTTTCCGTCTCTTCCTGTTTCATACAGATATTAGTACCTGAAACAGTGATGTCTTGTTCATTTTTATAAAAAAAAAAATCAAAACATCTGTCAACCAGGAATACTAAGGTTGTAATTTTGAACATACAGAAGTCTGAGAATGCCTTTGTGACATCAGTTTGCTTTTGTTGCATATGTACATCATGGTACTTTTGTAGGATTCCCTACAACCTTATATGGATGGGGAAACTAGTCAGCGGGTCCAGAGGAGGGCCACGAAGATGATCAGGGAGCTGGAGCACCTCTCCTGTAAGGACAGGCTGAGGGAGTTGGGATTGTTTATCCTGGAGAAGAGAAGGCTCAGGGGAGACCAAATAGTGACCTTCCAGTACCTGAAGGGAGCTTATAAAAAGACTGGAGGGGGCCTGTTTACAAAGGCCTGTAGTGAAAGGACAAGGGGTAATGGTTTTAAATTAGAAAGGAGTGGATTTAGATTAGAAATAAGGAGGAAGTTCTTTACCACAAGAATGGTGGAGCACTGGAACAGGTTTCCCAGGGAGGTGGTTGAGGCCCCATCCCTGGAGACACTCAAGGCGGGGCTTGACGAAACAAGCAACCTGATTTAGTTGAGGATGTCCTTGCTCTCAGCAGGGGTGTTGGACTAGATGACCTCTAGACGTCCCTTCCAACCCAGACATTTCTATGTTTTTATTTTTCTATATTTCTAGCAAATTAGCATGATGCACAGGAAGAGACATACATGCACTTCCTTATTGTAAGCAAACAAATTTATTTTAATGGAGTACGTTGATGAAAGACTATAGAAGAAAGCCTTTTCTTCCCTTTGGACCAAGTCATACAAGACATTTGATTACCAAATAATTTTTATTTTTTCTTCTAGTTAAAAAGGAAAGAAAATTTCACACACTTTTGTTTGTTTGTTTGTTTGGGGTTTTGTTTTGTTTTGTTCTTGTTCAGAAACAAATTGGCCCTTCACTGATAAAAGGTGTGATACTGAAAAATTTTAAACTTTACATGATTTAAATCACATGCTTTACATACAAAGAAATTGAGATATTATCCAGTACATAGAGTTAGATGCAGTAAAAAGAAACACATACTCTATGAAAGTAAATTAGGTATCTGACACAGAGATAAAAGACATACACAAAGTAAAACTACAGAGTTCTTTGTTGTTGTTTTTTTTTTTTTTCCCCACAGAATGTTACTTTGCTGCACAATGACATTTCTAAACCTTATTTTCTTAT
Source organism: Megaceryle torquata (assembly GCA_024611175.1). Lineage (NCBI taxonomy): Eukaryota > Metazoa > Chordata > Aves > Coraciiformes > Cerylidae > Megaceryle > Megaceryle torquata. Next base: position 2,628 of record JANIJG010010402.1, read on the forward strand.
CTCATAAAGTTAAGTACAGTTTACTGTAACCACCTTTTGATAACAGGATTGATGCTTCAAGGACAGAGCAGACCATTGTGATTATCTTTCCTGATCTCCTAAATAAAAGAAACCATAGAAATCCATCCAGTGGTGCTTGCCTCAAATCTGTTAGTTCTTTACAAGACACAGCATGCCTTTGACAAAAATGTCCATATTTAATTTAATACACTTCTTCAGTTGAAGAAGCACACACCCTATCTCTAGGTAACTCCATCTCCTTAACTTCCTCTATATACTTTCAGTTTCCTTCTACTAGATCTTAGTAAACATTTGTCTGACAGATCATTTGGTATAAAAGGATGTGTATTTGTAGATCATGACAATTCAAATCTTAACCTTCTCATTGATATACTAAACAAAGAGCTTTGTTCTTTAGTCTTTTGGTAACTTGATAGAGGATTTTTATTTTTTTTTTTCAGATTAAGACAGATATATGAATAATCAGTGTGACAATATACACTTGTCAATGAGCAAGCAAGACCATTTCCTAAACCAGTTTCCAAGCCTAGTAAGTACTCTGGTTGCTTTATTTCTTACTTTAGAAAAATGTATCTACCAAGCTGTTGTGCAGAAAAATGTCATCAAGTGACAGTAATGTTCCTGAGGATCTGCAACTGAGAGTGAGGCACAAATAACCAGGTACCTTCTATGGTTGTGTGTGATCCACAGCAAGGAGACATATTTACCTATGTGGTTTTTTAATTGTTCTTATTCTCAGAAATCAGTGGTCAGAAGTTTGTGGTAACTAGGAATAAATTAAATAAAGTAGAAATTCCCAAACTCAAAGTTGTTTTACCCATGACAGTGAAATATTTTTACCAGAAAATGTTTTACAGCTAGCATTGAATAAAGAAAATCAGATAATGCAATGTAAAAGTTAAGATTCTATGAAGTTCTTTCTGAAGTTTAACATAATCAGTCCAGAAAAGAAAACATTCTGAGAAGAAAAAAGTAGAGTAAACCTTCATAAACATTAATATGATGCAAACATAATTGGGAATAGTTAGATATAAGAAATCAGAATAAGGTAGCATCCCATGCACAAAGCAACCCCAACTGCATTGCAAAAAAAATATACTTCTTGTGTGATGTGTAGATGAAATATTTCCCAAAGGAATCATTAGTTAAAAAATGTTGTTTATAAGTTAAATACAGTAGCTTCAATATTTTTATTTAATCTTCATTCATTTTAATTGTGACATTAAATGTCTTATCTATTTTAAATCTAGTCTTCTATTTTTATTAGAGCAGTATATATATGAACAGTGTTTTATAATATATAAGCAGAATATTAGGAAAAAATCTTAAAACATAAAAATTTTGTATTATGAGGCTATAAACACCCTTTGATAAGAATTGCACCTTTGGGTATATTTGTACATTAACCAACATGTTGGCTCAGAGCTGATTTCATTTTGTCTGGATTAAGACTCAAATTCAGTCAACTTCCCTGGTCTTTTCCTTCTCTAGGAAGACTGGAAGTGTGATTCAAGAAACTGTAAAGTGTGTTTAGTGCATGGTACATGTTATTCAATGGGATAGCCTCACTGGTAGTCCAACAGTACATGTGGTACTCAGAAATGTATATAGTAAGACCTGTGGCTTCATCTACATTGGGTGCATTTGCCAAGTTCTGGCAGCAGCAGGGCTGCAGAGTGATGTCTGTGAAGAGACTCCAGAGGCTGCCCTTTGCTGGACACAGACAGTTTCAGACAGCTCCAACAGACTCACTGCAAGGCATAGCTGAGCCCCTTGGACATAGGTTGTTCATCTGGGAAAACACATTTGAGAAAAACACTGCATTGGCTGTGAGGAGTGAGGAAAAAAAAAAAGTGGAAGAAACAACCCCACAATCACCAAGGTCAGGGAAGAAGGAGGGGGAGAAGGTGCTCTGGGTGCAGCAGCTGAGATTCCCCTGCAGCCTGTGGAAAGACGATAGTGGAAGAGGCAGTATTTCTTGCTACCCATATCTGTTTTATTTGGCAATAAATTTATTTTTTTCCAAATTAAGCCTGTTTTGCACCATGATCGTAACTGGTGATTTCTGTCTTCACCTTTACCCACAAGTGCTTTTCATATCATTTTGTCCATCTGCTCTGTTGCGGAGGAGAATGATAGAACCACAGGATAGGCATCTGAAGCTAACCAAGGTCAACACACACTATAATTAAAAGTAGAGAATACAGAAAGGACCACAGTAATAGCCAGTGAGAATTCTGAAGAAGCTAAGCTGGAGCATCACAAACATCTACGTAACTCATATTATTAACTCCTTGGGAATGTAAGAATATTTTCTTATTAGTTGACTCTCTATAAATATACAGTAAGTGGAAATTTCAGGAGTATTTCAGAATTCTTATGATGTTATATAGATTTACTTTTTGTTTTGTTTTTCTTTTTTTTTTTTCTTTTTTTTTGTGATTTATGGTATTTCAAAACTAATAATTATTCAAAGTGAACCATGCTAACTCAAAACCATCTTCCTGTCTAATATGAATGAAAACTTCACTGATTTATATCTTTGGAAAGGACGAGGGGTAATGGTTTTAAATTAGAAAGGAGTGGATTTAGATTAGAAATAAGGAGGAAGTTCTTTACCACAAGAGTGGTGGAGCACTGGAACAGGTTGCCCAGGGAGGTGGTTGAGGCCCCATCTCTGGAAACACTCAAAGTGGGGCTTGATGAAGCTCTGAGCAACCTGATTTAGTTGAGGATGTCCTTGCTCTCAGTAGGGGTGTTGGACTAGATGAGCTCTAGTGGTCCCTTCCAAACCAGACATTTCTGTTTCTATGTTTTACTTCTGATTGACCTACGATCAATGCAGATTTCACATTTCTCTCTTGTTCCTATGTCTCAGTTCTGTGCTTGGAAAAATCAATATATATTCTTCAACACTGAAAACGTACTTTATTTCAGAAAGATTGCAGGACAAGACACACACCACATGGAAGAAAAGAAGGTTATCAAGAGTAGCCAGCATGAATTTACTAAAGGGAAGTAATCTCTGACTAATCTGATAGCCTTCTACGATTGTGTTACTGTATGGGTAGATGCAGGGAGAGCAGTGGATGTTCTCTACCTTGACTTCAGAAAGGCTTTTGACACTGTAACATTTAACATCCTCATGGGTAAACTCAGCAACTGTGGGTTAGAAGAGCTGGCAGTGAGATGGGTTGAGAACTGGCTGACAATAGAGCTCAGAGGGTTGTGATCAGTGATGCAGAGTCCAGATGCTGACCTGTAACTAGTGGTTTTCCCCAGGGGTCAGTACTGGGTCCAGTCTTATTCAACATCTTCATTAATGACCTTGATGAAGGGATAGAGTGTATCTGCAGAAAGTCTGCTGATGATACAAAGCTGGGAAGATTGGATGACACACCAGAAAGCTGTACTGCCATCCAGGAAGACCTGGACAGACTGGAGAGCTGGGCAAAGGTAAGCCTAATGAAGTTCAACAAGGCTAAGCGTAGAATCCTAAACGTGGGAGTAACACCATGAACCAGTACAGGTTAGGAGTTGACCTGCTGGAAGGCAGCTCAGTAGAGAAGGAACCTGTCTACTGTTAGTAAATCTGTAGATGACACTAAGCTGGGGGGGAATGTCAATCTGTTGGAGGGCTGGGAGGTGCTGCAGAGGGACCTGGACAGACTGAATTGATGGGCTGAGGCCAATAATATGAGGTTTAAGAAGAACAAGTGTAGGGTCCTACGCTTTGGCCACAATAACCCCCTGCAGCTCTATGGACTGGGGGATGAGTGTCTGGAGAGTGGCCTGGCAGAGAGGGGCCTGGCAGTACTGGTCGATTATGGGCTGAACATGAGTCAGCAGTGTGCCCAGGTGGCATGGAAAGCCAATGGCATCTTGGCTCATGCCAGGAATAGTGTGGCCAGCAGGTCTAGGGATGTATTTCCCCCCCTGTACTCAGCACTGGAGAGGCCTCACCTCGAGTACTGTGTATAGTTCTGGGCTTCTCACTTCAAGAAGGATATTGGGGTGGTGAAGCAGGTCCAGAGGAGAGTGACAAGGCTGTTGATGGGACTGGGGGGAAAGTCTTATGAGGACAGGCTGAGAAGCTGGGGTTGTTCAGCTTGGAGGAGACTCAGGGGGGCCTTGTCACTCTCTACAACTACCTGAAAGGAAGTTGTAGTCAGGTGAGGGTTGGGCTAGGGTTCTCCCAGGCAACTAGTGACAGGATGAGGGGGCATGTCCTGAAGCTGCACTAGGGGAGGTTTAGGTTGGATATTAGGAAGCACTTTTTCACGGAAAGGGGGATTAGACACTGGAATGGACTGCCCAAGGAGGTGGTGGAGTCACTGTCCCTGGAGGTGTTTAAGGAAAGATTGGATGTGGCGCTTAGTGACATGTTCTAGCTGATATCATGGTGTTGGGTCATAGGCTGGACTTGATGATCTTGGAGGTCTATTCCATCCTCAGTAATTCTGTGATTCTTTGACCTTGGAGTCTTGGTGGACAATAAATTATCCATGGGACAGCAATGTGCCCTTGTGGCTAGGGAGGCCAATGGTATCCTGGAGTACATAAAGAAGAGCACGTCCAGCAGGTTGAGGGAAGTTCTCCTCTCCCTCTACTCTGCCCTAGTGAGACCACACCTGGTGTACTGTGTCCAGTTCTGGTCTCCTCAGTTCAAGAGGGAAAGGGAAATACTAGAGAGCTACAGCAATGATTAAGTGACTGGAACATGTCACTTAGGAGGAAAGGCTGAAAGCCCTGGGGCTGTTTAGTCTGGAGAAGAGAAGACTAAGAGGGAATCTTATTAATGTTTAAAAATATCTGAAGGGTGGGTGTCAAGTAGAAGGAACCAGCCACTTTTCAGTGTGCCCTGTGACAGGATGAGAGACAATGGTCAAAAACTGGAACACAGGAAGTTCCATCTCAACATGATGAAAAACTTTACTGTGAGAGTGACGGAGCCCTGGAACAGGCTGCCCAGAGAGATTGTGGAGACTCCTTTTGAGAAACTTTCGAAACCCACCTGGATATGTTCCTGTGTGGCCTGCCTAGGTTATTCTGCTCTGGTAGGGGGGTTGAACTCAATGATCTCCAGAGGTGTGTTCCAACCCTTAACTTTCTATGATTCTATGATTTGGTGGAGTGTAAAATTATTGGAGTACTTCAGAAACTTTTTTTGAGTTTGAAAGTGAGGAGAATTCTGGGCTCATGCAATATAAAATTATTTTAAATTATTGGAATTCTTTCCCTAATTTGGGAGATTGGGAGTTTTCTAAATCAGAATGTGGGGGAGTATTTTAATGCACAATAAACTGTGAATGGCAGTTTAAATGTTTGATCACCCAGGAGTGGTTGTAGCATAGATCAAATGTTAGGAGTCTAAAGAAACTAACTGCACTTATGAGAGCAAATGCAATGGAATATTAACTTGCTTTCTCTGCTGACTCTTTGTTGCTACAATATATAAGGCCAAGTGTCTGATCTTTGGTAGCACAGAAGTGCTAAAGATTATAGCAGCTGTATTCTGACCATTTTTTTCTTTTTCCATCTTCCTTTCCTTTTTCAACAGTTACCAAAACCTCTTTTTGAATAAACACTAATAACTTGTTATTAGTGGGTTATCTGCCACAGCACATTGCAAAGAGGTAAAAAAGAAAAACCAAAAAAACAACAACAAAATGGGAGAATGAGAAGTTTAATTTTCATGGTTTCATGACAATGCCAGTGTTTCAGGCAAAGGACAGCAAATATCCATTTCTCTTTCATTTCACCTGGCTTTATTTCCATCTTCACCAGAAATAAAAAAAAACAAACCAGGAAGGAGAAAAGGTAAAAAAACCCATGATGATTGAGATAAGGAGGTTTTAGTACAACAGCACAACAAAATAAATAACAAAAAGAGCAACAGTATTAATAAAAAAGAAAAATATATACAAAAAAATATGGGCTAACGAACAGACACCCTACTGTGCAGCGCCGACTGCCTGACCCCTTAGAGCTTCTCCTGGGTTTCCTTGCCCCTGTCTTTATGTACTGAACATGTCAGTTTGGTATGGAATAACACCTTGTCTCTTTGAGACCACCCTTCTCAGCTTCTGGTGAAAATTAACCCTATTCTATCTGAACCCAGGATGCAGGGTAGACACACAGATAGACCCACACAATCTGCTTGAAATATATCATAGATGTCTTGAAGAGGATGGGCAAAATATAGGATTGTAGAATATTTTTTCATAATTCTCTTCTCTTCTTCCTCTTGTTTTGTTTTTATATTGTTTTGGATATGTTTTTCTTAAATCTGGATTCTATTTATCTGCTTCTGGAAATTTTAGGGACTTCTGCAGCCAACAATTTCTGCTAGTTATTTCCTGAAAAGATACCCAGATTAAAAAGGAACAGCAACAGCAGTCTGTAACAGATGACTAAGTAGGAAATATGAAGCTCCTTCTCATTTGCTTTGAGGAACACCTGTTTCACATATAATATGTAGGAGTGCATCTAACACAGACATCAGCTGTTACCACAGCACGGGATGTAAAGGATCAAGATTTAGGGTCAGGGCCATCCACCAGATCTATAACAGACACTCTCTTTTAACCCCTCTCATTCTCAAAAGGGGAAGAGAAAAGGAATAAATAAGAAACTTGTCGATTGGAAAAGAAAATTAAAATAGTTTTAATGAAAATAAGAACAATATAATTAAATATATACAAATATGTAAAAATCAGTATCAATTTTTTGCTGTTTCCCTTGATCTCCCTGTCTAGGGTCTAACTGAGTTTTAGCTTTTCTAACCAGGTCTCTTGCTGCTTGGGCAGCTTCCTTATATGCTCCCCATTCTAGCTGTCCTTAAATCATGCAGTTGATTTAAGTATGGCATCCATTTACCCAGTCATGAAATCAAAATCTTCCAAATTGTGAGGAATTAATTTATTTATTCTTTCTCAGTTTTTCTGATTTCTGTGGTGACCACAGTTTTGACAATATCTTTTATGATTTGCTTTTTACACTCTAGCAGTACAATTAGTTTAGCTAACTGTAAAATGCAGAGGCCTTTTTTTCTTTAATTCAGTTGCTATAACTCCACCCTAAAGACCAAGTTCAGCATATTAAGTAGATTCATTATATGAAGTACCAGAAAAGACAATCAGTTTTACATGTGTATAATACCTCACACAGTACAGTAATATACAAAATTAATCTTATTCAACAAAATCAGGATAGTACCTACTTATTCAGACAAAACAATCTAGCACAGGATTAAAGCATTCAAGAAGATTGATTTCATTAAGTCAACAGGGTTTCTTCCAGTGTCCTCTTTTGTAATGGATGAATTTAAATTACTTCTTCCATTTTGCTTCATGGGCAATGAATGACTTACTGACTTCATGTCTTATAATGATACCAGTTCATTCTTTGAATGGTCTAAGGAGCCTTTTACAATCCTGTTCTTGCATATCACCTTGTTGCTCAAAGCAGTAAAATGCTTGTTTTGTTCCACTTGAGTGTCTAAAGTATTTTACATGACATTTACATTTAATGAAATGTTGTATTACTTAAATTACAAGCAAAGAGCATTAGGAAACACAAATGCAAATCTTAACTCACAACAGCAGACAACAGTTATCTAAGCACTTAGTGCAATATCCAAACCAGCATTTCTGTCCCATGCCTTCAACTGAAGTAGAACTGAGATTAAAAAAAAAAAAAAAAAAAAAATTATTTAAAAACAAATTTGTCCTAAATTGTGTTAGTACCTAAAAACAGAAAGAAAAAA
>JANIJG010010403.1:0-20689 GCA_024611175.1 Megaceryle torquata
ACAGGGAAAATGAGGGTACTTTATTTTTTAAAACACCTACATAATTCATTCTTCCATGTAATTACGTATCCTATTTTTGGCTAGGATAGAGTAAATTTTCTTCCTAGTAGCTGGCATAGTGTTGTGTTTTGGATTTGGTATGAAAATGTTGATAACACACTGATGGTTTTAGTTGTTGCTAAGTAGTGTTTATCCTAAGTCAAGGACTTTTCAGCTTCTCATGCCCTGCCAGTGACAAGGCTGGAGAGGAACAAGAATCTGGGAGGGGACACAGCCAGGACAGATGACCCAAACTGACCAAAGGAATCTTCCGTACCATACAATGTCACGCCCAGTATATAAACTGGGGTATAGGCTGGCTGTGGGCCACTGCTTAGAAGCTGACTGGGCATTGGTTAGCAAGTGGTAAGCAATTTCATTATGCATCACTTGTTTTGTATATTCTAATTTTATTATTGTTGTTATTATCATCATTGTTATTATTACTACTACTACTACTATTATTATTTTCTTCCTTTTTTGGTCTCGTAACCTGTCTTGATCCCAACCCATGAGTTTTACTTTGCTCGTGACTCTCTCACCTATCCCACTGAGTGGGAGGAGTGAGCAAGTGGCTCTATAGTGCTTTGTTATCAGCTGACGTTAAAACACATCATTACAGCATTGGACAATGAAAAAAAATTGTCTTGACTTACAGTGACAGTTAGCCACCTAAATTAATACTCAATACTACAACTTTTTCCTAATATAAATTCCATCCAGCTGAATTTTATTCTGAAAGATAAATTGGACCATAATATTACATTAATAAGACTCTATAAAAATAAGACTTAATACCTCATGGTACACTGCCTTAAATAAGAAGAAAACCACATATAATGAAAGGACTAACCATCTATTTAAGACCTCAAATAATTTAATCCAATAGGGATATATCTCATGTTACCTCAGATTTTTCTTATTCACTATGTCTGTCTTCCTGAAAAAACAAACGAACAAAAAACCCCTGCATACCTGCATATAAATTTAGAAACAGAATTAGACATTCACACCTGACCAGAGATAAATGCAGTCACACGAAAAAGGATTTGAGGATCAAATGCTTTGAGAAAGCAAAAAAAATGAGGTACACCAGAGCAGATACTGTGATACTATATCTCAGCAGTATGAAGTAGTAGCAGGGAAGTAATATTCTGTGTGTGTCTGCCATTAATGAGGCTAATATTTGTATAAGCTACAATTTGAGGTCTGTTCCTCAATGAAAACCAATGGAATGGTTTTACAAAATGGTAAAACAAACAATTGAACGTTTTCTGAAGAAATGTAAGTAGCTCAATTTACTTATCCAAGCAGAAAATGTAAGCTGCTATCAAGTTGCCTCCTGAACTACTTATACCAGGGAAATACTTCTAGCAGTAGTTAGTATGACTGTAGCATGGATAAATCCAATTCAGTGGAAATTTCCACCCTGCATAGAATATCTCTGATTACAACACATTTGTATAAAACTTCCATTTTGGACTAGATCATTCATCCTGCAATAACTGCTAGTCATAAAACTGCACTGCAGCTTTTCATCTCTAAGAGGTCAGGAGGTTTCTCTAAGCAAATAATTTACAACTTATCATGAAAGATTAGGCTGGAAAAGGAAACTGAGCAGTAAGTTTTTTGAACAAAATGCTGATTTCTTTAAGAATTTTCAGGACTCATTTAATTCATTCCAGGATTCATTCATTGCTCTGAGTTCTTGTCAGGGCAAAATTTGTTGGAGGCACACATGTCGAGGAAAAGCTTTGATGACTGGTTTCCCCACTGAAGAGCAAATGGCTGCAGATCACACTCCATTCCTGAAGAGCACCTGCAGCCATGGGTCTGCACCCTGAGGTTGCCCTGCAGAACCAGAGGTATGAACCAAGACCTGAAATTCCCCACAGAGTGATGGACATGGGGTCAAGTGGTTGCAGGGCCAGCTATAACAGGTGGTACTGGGGAAAAGTTGGGCTTTTTTAGATAGCAGAAGGTGGCAGGAGATCCACTGGCTAGAAGCCAGAGAAACCTTAGATTAGAAATACCATACCATACTTCATCAGATTCCTCCTCATCAAATCTTTATGCAGGGACATAGAACAGCTATACTGAAGTAAAAAAATCTGATGCAGAAGACAGTAAATTCTCTAGTTTTGCTTATTTTCATATCAGACTGGATTATTACAACAGATTCTACTGACTTGAACATTCACCGGTGAAAACATATTTTAGAAACTATTTCTTTCCATCTTTGCCATATCATTGAAATTTCCTTCTTCCTTGAAGTAAGTTCTGTTCTGGTCAACGCCTTGATAACCTTTCTAGTCTTTCTAGTTACCTCTATTATTTCAGTGCTGTTGCATAGAATCATAGAATGGTAGAGGTTGGAAGGGACCTCTGGAGATCAAGTCCAACCCCCCTGCCAGAGCAGGCCACACAGGAACAGATCCATCCAGGTCTTGAAAGTCTCCAGAGAAGGAGACTCCACAACCTCTCTGGGCAGCCTGTTCCACTGCTCTGTCACCCTCACAGCAAAAGAAGTTTCTCCTCATGTTTATGTGAAACTTCCTGTGCTACATTTTGTGCCCATTACCCTTCAATTTATCACAGGGCACAACTGAAAAGAGACTGGCTCCTTCTACTTGACACCCACCTTTCAGATATTTGTAAACATTCATAAGATCCCCTCTCAGTTTTCTCCAGACTAACCAGTCCCATGGCTCTCCGCCTTTCCTCATAAGACAGATGTTCCAGTTCTTTAATCACCCTTATAGCTCTCCATTGGACTCTGTCTAGGCCCCAATCTCTCTTGAACTGGGGACACCAGACCTGGACACAGTACTCCAGATGTGGTCTCACTAGGGCAGAGTACACAAGGTGAGGAGGACCTTGACATACTCTTATTTTTGCACCCAAGATGAACTACCATTTTAAGTTTAGGTATGTAGAATCAAGTTTTTACATAGGCCAGTAGGTCACTGAACTCACCAAACTATTTTCAGCTTTATTAAAAACATTTGCATGTGTAAAAATGCAAATTAGAAACTTCATGTCATCTCCATATTAATCCAATTCCATTTGATATGCTCCCTACAAATTATTACCATTCATAGAGATTGCTGAGAAATAAAAGTTAGTGTCACTGTCTTCCACCACACTTTCAAAGGTTCCTGTCAGTGTGTGACATACTGTCATTTATAATTATCACTTCCTTCTGCTGTTTTTTACCAGATAAATTACAATATTGTTATTTTATCTAAGTACACACTCAATTTAGTATGCAGTGCAAAGGAGGGTTATGTAGGTAATTAAAAAAACCCTAGCACTCTTCTTTCATAAATGGTATTACAAAAAAGTCCCTTTGCCCATCTTAGGAGGTGCTCACCTTTGTTCTTCTGTGAATTAAACATACATTACTTTAGTATGTATATATGATGCCACAAACCAAGGCAACTCACTTTCAAACAGTGCATATGCCAAGTCTATTTAAGTAGCACTACCTACTGGCCATAGAAACGAGGTGGTGTATTCAACCCAAATTATTGCAATTTCTCTACAGTTTCAAAAGAAAACTACAGATCCCCCAAGCCCCTTGTAATTTACTCTGTAGCTAGACTTACCTATCCAGAAAAAAGTTGACCAAAGTCAACAAGTTCTCACCTGTAACCTCTTCTGTCCAGCTCAGAAAGGCTTGAATTGGTGGCAAGGGTGCTCTTCTTTAGCATCAGGTATATTTAACAAACAGGAAGTTAAGAGTATTGACAATGTATTTCAATTTGCTATGAGAGCTTTTTTTTATAATGGATTACCATAGCTTGAAGGTTTCCTTTAAAAATCACTATGAGAAAATTATGTGCAAAGAATACAAGTATTTCTCAATATTTATATCTCATTAAACTTTATACTAACAAAAGAAAATGTGAATAAACTTTTAATAAAATAAAACATATTTTAAACAACTGGGACTGCTAAATAACAAGTTCTTCACTGTCACATCATGAACAAAGTACATAAGAATGAGGATAATAATGAATAAACATCACAGATGTTCAAATGAAACAGTAAATTACTATTATCAAGCATTAAGAAACCCATGTTGTTATGACAGGCTTAACTCTGATCCAGGAATTTATAGGAGAAGAAAACGTAGGCCGTATTATATAAGTATTTTCCTAAGAGATACTTTGAAATGGAAAACAAAATATTAGTTGACATTTGCACCTGTTGACAACTTACATTGAGATGAAGCATTTATAATTGCTTTTTAGAACATCAGGTTACAAAACAAACGGGAAGATAGGGCAAAAATTAAGTTACTTTTACAATATACTGTTATGGATGCTGACCAGCACATACCATTTAAATTAGTATAAATTAGAAGAAATGTTACAGTTATGCTGTACCTGTATGGTTAGAACTAATGAAATAATATTAATTATATTGTCAGTTCTTCTGCTCTCCCTATGAAATATCTATTTATCTGAATTCAACAAGAATAATGGGTTTCCTGAATGTTTAGGATGGCAGTGACTACTGGGTATCTACTATTTTCCTGCTCACAGGCAGATTTCTGCTACTGAAGACATGTCATTTACTGACAAAGAAAGTCCTTCAGAATACTGACTCGTGAAGTTATATCAAGTGCATTGGTTCTTCTGGTCTGTTTGTGCTGCATGTACAGAACTGGGGGAAGAGAACTGGTTTATGGGACAGAGTTCAACTGCAATGAGTCCTTTTAGTGAAGGAAGTTCAGTCTAATGTCACACTACAGGGTTTTTTTGGGCAGTACATTGAAAGGAAAAACTCTTGGTTGGACTCAACTTCCAATGTCCTTGCTTAGGCTTTAGCTCCATTTGTTACACTTAAAGTAACTTTACTCACACTCAGCATGAAGTACTTTTGTTTATAAATGAATACTAGAAGTGGTGCAATTTGCAACCTTTTAGAAGTCTGTGATGAAAAGGTGGGTTGGCTCCAGCCACATGATTTTAGAAAAGCAGACAGAACTGGTACAACCTAGTCTATTATTGAAAAAAAGCATTACTTCCATGGTTCAGTTTGAACTTCAAGGCAAAGCTTATCCTGAAACTAACAGAAAGGCATCCAACAAAGCAGAAAAAATAGTATTTCCATCCTACTTTGTGGCAGGCTGCTAACAGACACTAGAACTGAAGTCTCTGCAAACACCCCTGACTTGTAATGTGCTACATACCAGAAAATCAGGATCTGAAAACCAAAAAAAAAAAAAAAGGGGGGAGATGGGGGAGAAGAAGGAAAAAAGAAAAATCTCTCAATCACCATTTTCCTATTTAGCCTCTGAATGAAAGGATGAAAGGCAAGCCTGAAAACAGTTTATTCACATGAGTATTGATACCAAAGATTCCATTTTATCTGAGATGTTCTGGAACACAAAATAAAAAAATTAAAAAATGTAAGTTACCTTTTTGTTTCCTTTCTGAAGACTTCTTCTCAGCCTATTTATCAATGCTACTGTTAATGAGATGTATACATAATAATCAACATCTAGTCCTCTAATCAAAACCATCCTTTGACAAACAAAAATAAATAATAAAAATTTTTTTAGCTGGTCCTCCTCCTTTGTAACTAAGTCTTTGAACTGATAAATTAGCATGCATATTCTTTTCTCTCAAACCACTTGATAATTTCTTTCATACCTGAGGTACAATATGTTCATTAAGAAACATTCTGAAGATGCACAGCTGCACTGGTATCATTTCCATCAATGCTTTTGAAAAATATTTCCATAATATACCAAGGTTTTAAAAGACACAGATTAAGAAGAGTATAATCAGTGGTGTTTCTGACTAGGATAACACAGTAGAAGATGAGAGATGAGATGAGCTGAGACCAACACACTTCACACAGATTGATAAATCATCTTTCAGTATGGGGAAGGGGTCCAGAGTCTGACAGACTTGAAAAAATGTTTACTAGATTTTTTTAGCCAGCCTTTATACTACTCATTTGGTATATCCTCTTAGAATGATAATGTGGACCATCTTTAAAAAAAAAAAAAAGACACACCGGGCAACAGTCAAATACCCTTTCAGTATTGCTCTGTGATTTTTATGAGAGTATAACCTGTGGAATGGTTCACATTAACTCTGAATTATTAATGGAGTTGAATCATCAGATTGCTTTTCATTGAGTTGTTATGGGTACTAATATCACATTTACACAGCAGTACCAAATTGTTGTTTCTTTAGAGCCCTTCAGATCAATTTTATAACCCTCCATTAAAATGCACATTCCCAACTTCTGGGACTTGACCGGCTGCCCGGCACCATCCCAAGCGTGGATCCAATCCCACTGCCGAGGGCTGCAACAACACAAGACGGTACCGTGGCAGGATGAGAAAGTACTGGCACCACGAGCAGTGCCCCCACGTTGCCACCAACTGCCGGACCAGGCTCTTCCGAAGATGCCATTGGCGCCGCAGCCACTCGCCAGAGAAACTCCATCCTGATCTCCCCAGCAGCGAGGGAGCTTGGACGGGCAGGTAGCGCGGCGGGGAGAGGCACAGGGATCCCCGGCCAGACGTCTGCCCCAGGCCTTCCCCCGGCCCGGGCCGTCCCCGCTGCCCCCCTTCCCTCCCCCTCGCGAGGGGAGACGCGCCTTTCTCAGCACCGAGCTGAGCCCGGACTCACCAACTCGCTCAGCAAACAAGTGGGATGCGGCTGAACTTTTACTTTGCCGATGCCGGTTTCCCCCGCAGCCGCCTGCGGATGCCGCCTTCAGAGCATCGGCACCTTTTCTCTTTAAGTTTTGCGGCGCGTAGCACGGCCCCTTCCCCCCTCCCCAGACCCGTCCGGCGTCCCCAGACCTCAGCCCGGAGCGGGATGCGCAGGTAGCCGAGACCCAGCGGGAGGGTGCGGGCAGCCTGGGCCGGTGCGGGGGTCCCCGCCGTACTCACCCGCTCCCCAGCCTCACAGTGAGCAGCAGCAGTAGCAGCCGGGCCCCGCGGCGGCGGCTCCAGCGGGGCGCGGGCCCCCCCCACGTATCCATGAGCGTAAAGCCGCTCTCCCTTCCCCGAGTTTTCCTCGGAGAGGATGGGGAATAAGCGACCCTGCCAATCCCACCGTCCCACCTCGGCACACGGCAAGGCAGAAGGAGGGGAGGGAAAAGGAAGAGGGGAAAAAAATAATAAAAAAATAAAACACCCAAACAGGTAGGAATCCACTCTACAAGGACCGAGCAACTCGCCCAATAGGCTCATCAGGTTGCTCCATAAATTATCCTAAAATCTGCTGGGCGAATCAGTCCCTAGCAGAGGTGGAGCCTCCTTTACTAGAAGGGAAACATGCTTGGGAGAAAGGGTGGTATTGATTTGCAATTTTCTGCAAAGAGCGAAATAAAATAGATCTTATATATATATAAATATGCATAATATATAAAATGTTAAATACATATTTAAAGCTACATATATATATATTGAAATATTTTTAAAGCTACTCAGAGGACGACTTGCAATAGGAGAAGCAGCCCCTCGGCCCTGCCAAGCGGAGACCCGCAGCCGGGAGAAGAAGCGCCGGGGGATGTGCACGGACACCCACGGGGGATTACGCGGCCGAGTCCGGCAAAACCGCGATTCTGGGGAGGGCGTCACCAGCCGCGGGGAAGGGGGTACCCTTCAGCTCCTTGTCTGTCTTCGGGAGAAGGGGCCCACCCCTCCAACCGCGGTCCCTAAAACCGTGCTGTAGGCAGGCGACATGCTCGGCGCGCAAATGCAACCGCGGGAATTCCACGCACCCAAGAAATGAGAGTCGCGCAAACCCAGGGGTTGCAGGCGGCTCTGCGCGGCCGCGTAGCGCCCCCGGGGGGGTAGGGGGAGGAAAGCGGGCAATGCGCGGTGCTGCGCTCTAAAATGCGCCGGGGCTTGCTAAAACATGCAAAACGAGCTTTTTTTCCTTCTTTTCTTCTCTCTCAATTCTTTATTCTTTTTTTCCCTTTTCCTTTCTTCTCCCCCTTCTTGTCTCCCTTCTGTTGTCTCACCCTCCTCCTGCCTCTCTCGGGAGACCTGCCAGGGAAAGTAGCGATAAAAACCCAAACAACAACGAACCCTGAACCCTCCACGAAAACCAAACCCGAGAGGCAGGAAAAGCAACCGTGGTGGCTGAGACGCGGCCGAGGTTCCGCGCTGGCAGCCTTCTCCCTCCGCGGTGGGGACAGGCGGTTACGTCCCGAGGGAACTAGAGCTTAAATAAAGCGTGGGGTTTTTTGGTTTGGTTTTTTTTTTCCTTTCCTTTTTTCTTCATGGATGAGGGTTTGGACGGCCCCTGAACCTCTCCCCCGCCTAATTCCCTGGCCTCGGAGGTGTCCCCACCTGCAGCTGTCTGTAGGGCACTCCTGCAATAACCTGTGCCGCATGAGCAAAATGTTTTATACTCATCATCGTCCTTTGAGTCAAGATA
This sequence comes from Megaceryle torquata, assembly GCA_024611175.1. Lineage (NCBI taxonomy): Eukaryota > Metazoa > Chordata > Aves > Coraciiformes > Cerylidae > Megaceryle > Megaceryle torquata. The sequence continues at coordinate 8,460 of JANIJG010010403.1, forward strand.
TAACTGCCAGAAACTTAAATAATCCCCCATTCAGTGGTTATCCCAATGAAAGGCAGTGTTTTGGTTTGGAGTGTCTTGCTACTTCATCATCATCTGGTTATTATTTTACATATACAGCTTACAGCTGCTTTAATGGTTAAAGAAACTCACCACGCTTCAGAGAGCTGCAGTGCATTAAGTGAAAATTCAACGACTTGAAAATTAATAGCCAGTCCTGGGGGTACTGGCAGAAGGTAAAGGCACATATTATTGTATGACCTGAGGTCTCTTTATTGGTGGATTAACACAGCAGGCAGCATCCTAGTGTGATGGCAAAGGCACGAGCTCGAAGCAGAAAATATGCATTTATTACAGACTAAGTGCAGAAGCAGCTTCTCTGCTGCAGCTGGTGGCACTGGCTCCAAGGAGCAGGATTGCTGTCCCCCTCAGCAAGCAAATAAGCACAGTCTGTCCCCCAGTCCCTTTCTCTCTGGGAAGTTCTTTTGCCCTGAAAATAGCCATGGTCCTTAGGTTTATTATGGATTTATCTGTCAAATTTGCTACATTTTGCAAAATAGGCAATGAATTCTTCTTATACCTTTGCACTCTTGATGTTTATGGAGATACTAAAACTCATTATTAGTCTATAAAATTAAATCCCGTCAGTAAAATATATTATGTAATTAATGTGCAAACTGAGAAGTTTAGGGGTACTTACATGGTTACAAGATCTCTTTCCACATGAGCAGTTTGAAGTGTCTATTTAAAAAATGCTCAATTTCTCTCCTGTGTAGGTCCAGCAGCACTGAAAGAGGTGAAGGATTACAGCTAAAAAAACACATAACATGAATAGGGAGAAAAAAATTCTTTTTTATTTGATTTCTGGGTTTAGAATGCTAAGGCACATAAAAGTGCCATTAAAAATAATTTAAAATCAGCACCAATGAGATTTCTCAAATAGCATAAGATTAAGGATGATATCAGGATAAACTGGTTTCAAATAGTTCCAAATCTGAATTTGTGTACTTTAAACAATCAATATTCACATCTCTCAAAACTAGTGAAGAAATTATTCTATGAGTAAGTAAAACACTAAATGAAAAATAGGTATAAAAATTCCAAAAGCAAACAGGAAACAAAAATTAGAAGAATTCTTTAACTACCAGAAAACAACTTGAGGGAAAAGGAGTCATCTTAGGTTGTCTGAATTCCTAAGGAACAGAAAAAGTAATAAAGGAAAACTGCAAAATGAGAAAGAAGATATTGAGGAAAAGCTGGGGAAATTACTAGATGAGTGTCAAAAGATGGAGATGCTGGTGCAAGATAATAAACTAAAGAACAGTGAGTTATCAAGGCCTGCTGATACTCCTCAGCCACTTGGTACTGGAGCAGATGACCTTACAACATTATTTAAATTCTCAGTTAAAATCATCTTCTGATAGAATAGGAGGGCTATCTTTTTTTATTATTATTAAAAAAAAAAAAAAACCAAAAAAAAAACCAAAAAAAACCCCAAGCATGACAGTGAAGAAAGAGGTCAACAGTGGCATTTCAGAACTCCCAGGCATCACTTCAGAAGCACCAAGTTGAACAATGTTAAGGTACAAGCAAAACCATAGTATTCAAATCTGTTGTTACTAAAGAGGCACACGATAGAATGGCTTCTGCAAAGGAAAACCACTGTCTCTAACCTCTTCACTCATATTTAATGAGTCCATGAATAGAAGAACAGGGCTACATAATTCACTGTCTTTCAAGACCTTTTTAAATCTATCAGTTATTTGTTAAAGGTGCTGCATAGTTATGGGGTAAGACAGCAATGCCATCTTTCAGAAGCTGCCTGAGACTACTGTCAGAGTGGTTAACTTTCCATGTTAAAAAGATGAAGCATAAGTTCTTATGAATCTGCTCTTGAGATTATTTTATCCAATTCCTCACTGAAGTGATGGTTTTACAAAAAAAAAAAAAAAAGAAAGAAAAAAATTACAGATGAAAGTTTCAGTTTGGTTAAGTCTATAGAAAAAAAGAGATAGAATATTGATTGATTCATCAGAGTATAGAAAATTAATTATAAAATGGGAGGTGATGGTATGTTGGGAAACAGAAAAATAAAAAATAATTCAAAGGCTGAATTTGGTAAAGATTAATCTCAGCTCTCAGCTCTGCTACTACCTAGGAGTAGAAGATACAGAGAAAACATTAATATTTAAGTGGGAAACTTCTCCAGGACTAGAGTAGCATCTATACAAACACTGAGAAGAGCACTACTCTGAGCAGCTCAGCACCTAAATTTTGCCTGTGCCTATCTTAAATTTTTCTCTACTCTTCAGGTTTGAGAAATTCTAGCTAGCAGGATAATTCAATGAAATGCAAAAGTCCTCTAAAACACACTCAGGATAGATGACCCCTTTCAAAACTTCTTGAAAGTGTAAGAATTTGTTTGGATTCCTTACAAATACGCCCAATCCTCGGGCACTGTAGAAGGAACAAAGACACTTAACAGAAGCTTGTGATTTCCACTCTGGAAGCCACCTATTCAGCTTTAAGTTACCTACAATCCATAATGCATCTAAAATGACATGATAAAGAATTTTCATGCTTAAAACTGAAGTCCAACAAGAAAAAACAAACAAATAAACAAACTATCTAATACCACTATATTTTTCACTTGAGAGCCTTCATGACTAGTATTGAAAAGTGTTTTGATACTTCAAGGTGTAATTGTTGAAGACCACAGAGGAACCTAAAAACACTATGTAATTTTCCATAGTTGACATCACACATCTGATGTATTTCTGTTGGATTTAACGACTTTACTGACAGGAAAATGACAGGAATAGGTTTGTGTGCCTGCATACCACTTTGAATGCATAAAAAGCTTCCAAAATCTAGCCCTAGTGGGTGGCTCATCTTCATTCCCTGTGCTTGAGGAAGTCGATGGTCCTGACTTACATAGTTCCATAAGAACAACTTATCCTGCTGAGAGCAAAGTCATCCACTATGTGGAGAGGGAAGAGAAAATTATTATCGTGTTCTGTCCTTGACCAAAAAAAAGCATATACAATAGCAAGAGCTCGAGGACTGTTGTACACATGTCTACAAAAGGGTAGATTCAAGTTTACATACCACTTTTTTTGGTGAATTTACATATGTAGACTTGAACTGTGGATGCACAAAGCAATTTCCTGTGTGTACCTTGCCCCCTAGTTTCATAGATTCATAGAAAAGCTTGAGTTGGAAGGGACCTTTAACTGTCATCTAGTCCAACCCTCATCTGATGATCAGGGACATCTTCAAAAAGTATGCACATGTGATTTATGTGCTTGCATTTGAGAGAGAACATATGCAAGTGAAAGGTCAGATGCAAAGAATTTTTAAAAATTGCAGCTCAAATGAAAACAGTCCCATTCTTCTGAGGGCAATTCAGAAAAAGTAGTTTTAAATATGCATAATCATGTCTAATCCTACCTGAAAGTTTTCCTTTAATAAAATTCAAGAAAGATATTCAAAACAGCAGAGTGGCCTACTGTTGCAATAGATGCAAAAAGCATCTCAAGAACAAATAAAATGAATGAAAATATTCTGGCACTGGCCTTTTCAAATGGGCCTTTAAATATGAGGATGGTGGATATCCATAGAGGGAGAAAAGAAAGATACATAAATGTAACTTCAGTGCAGCTTTCATATTGTGATTAAAACCACAAAATAATTTCATTCAGTGAAACAGTCAACATCTTAATAGAAAATAAATTATAAAACTCTTACTTCCCATAGCTAAATACCATTTTAATTAAGATTTCATCTCCAATACATTGATTTAACTGCTCACTTATCTTATTCATTAAAATGATTACTGACAGTATGACTTTAGCAACACTTGAAATGAGAGAAGTAATCTCAAGTAGAGAACAACGGAAGGAAAGGGGAAGACTGCACCCATATTGCATTCAAGTGAGAGGGGAAGGGTTAGTGCATATAAGACAATATTCCTTTACATGTATCATGTTACCCGTCTCCATTTAAACTATGATGGAATGAAAAAAAAAAAAAACAAACCCAAAACCAAGTGAAAGCATAGGTTATGGTAACTGGGCTGAAGTTCTTAGATACAGAAAGACAACTTCAAAGCACAAGTTTTCCCTCAGTCTATAACTACTGTCACTGTCTTTCACTAGACTTCCAAGTATTTTCAACATGACTCAGAAAAGTGCAAATAAAAACATTTTGATCCTTCCTGTTTTACAGGGTATAAATCCACAATCCCTCCCTCTGCTTCTCCCTAAGATCACAATTTTACCTTTGCCTTTCTCTCATCTTTCAGACAATTTCCCAGAAAATGGAGGCCAAGACCCTGGATTTCCCAGAAGCCTGGATTTCCCATCTGTCAAGACGTATTTTCAAAGAGAACAGACTTTGCTAGGGAATATGGTGACTGACAAGAAGAGGAATACTTGCAAGTATGAGGCACATGTAAGCTACAGTCGAAGTAAGGAGTCTTACAGGGAATTGGGGCACCAAGATGCACTCATTCATTTCAGAAGTCCAACTTGGACTACCACAATGTCATGGGCAGTAAGCTAGCCTGGCAGACATGGGCAGGCATTCAGACTCTTCTCCAGTCTACACTCTATTTTTTCTGGCAAGGAAGCAACATAGTTCAACTCGGTGAACAACAGTGGTGTAAATGTACAGAGTACATTGTATACATTGGCACTTTAGTTTAAACGAGGAGTGCACCTGCAAACTGATCTTCACAGTCATCTCCACCAACTGAGCTTTAGCTGGCATAACAGAGACACCCTGGAGCACATGAAGATACTCACAGCCTCCTTTGGAAGGTGCTTTCCAGGAATGCTGGAACCTACCAAGTACTAATGGGACTAGATTCATCCTAGTCTAAAGTAAAACCATCCCAAAACACACTTACTGTGGGTGCTGGTTTCTCAGCGCAAACCAATTCTCTCTGAAGAGAGAATTACTTCTTTTTCACCACAGTATTTGCAAATGCAGCCCAAGCCACAGTGAATTATCAGAGGACTAGGATGAATTGTGGCAATTCAGCCTACCAGTATAGGTGCTTCCATACTTTGAAATTATATTGCAAAGAACCCTTTCCTTTTGCTGATTTCTCTTCTCTCCAGGTAGGAAGAAAATTCCCTGCAAATGGTAAGAATAAGAACAGTTTCACAGCTTATAGAATGCTCTCAGGAGACTAATATTTGATTATCTGTCTGGTCTAATTTTGTTAGAGGCTAACAGGGCAGCTGTTCTACCTGACTACTGCAAGCACTTACTGTTCCAGCCAGATCAGGAGGACAAAGACATGTGAAAATGAAAAATAATGGGGCAGGCAAAATACTGTGGTCTGTACTTTTTCAAGTTTCAGAAAGATTCTGTTGATACTTGGCTCAGCCTTTGTTGAAAGTTGAAAGTGGCTGTTCAGTATACCCTATCCTGACCAATCCTCCTTAGAGTATAAGAAGTTTTTTAATCTGCAAAGCACAAGACATAAAAAGGTCTCTTCCTAAGACTGGTCCGTCTGATAACAGAAAAACATTCACTCCAGAATGCTGATTTAAACTATTGGTAACAGAATCCCATAGCAAATCTAAAGGATGATATAATTGCTGTCCAGAACATTAACAGTTTCTCTGCAATGTATTATATCACTTGCTGAACTTCTGCAATTGTTAATTGACCTCTAGACCTCTCCATTGTAACAAAAGCCTGAGATATTTAGATTGTGGTTTGCTGCCTTTTACAGAGGGTGTACATTCTCTGAAGTTGTACTCTTTTTTTCCTTTTTATTTTTGTATCTCCCTTTTTCTTCTTAGGGTTCTTTTTCCATCTTCTGATTATTGGTTACTATATGACACTTTAAAAGCCAAATCCTTAATTTCCATTTTGGATACATCATAATCATCAGTATCTCTTGTGCTTACTAAAGAAAAAGCAGAGATCTGTCTGAACTTACAATTATTTTAATTGTTATTGAGTATTCACTACATGGAAAAAAACCCTGTCTTACAATATAGGTTGATTTAAACTCAGCTGTCAGGTCAATAGATTTATTTGCAGTGTCAGGAATAGGTCAAAATACATCATGTAAAACCAGCATTGCTTCCAAGGTACACTATTGAGGGGAGAGGGAAGAGTGGAGAGCATCAAAAAAAAAACCCCTTTGTTTGTCAAACAGACAAAAACCAAGCAAACAAACAAAACAACCTTCCAAAGTAGTGTCATGATAGGTCCTCACTAGGCTGTGTAAAGAAAATGCTGTTAATTACCAGTAATCACTTGCTGATGACATCAAACATGTCAACATTAAGCATCATTGAAATATTGTGGAGTTTAAAGAATAAATGCACCTTCCACTGTTTCAAAATACAAAAGTCTTCTAGTCTTTTGAAGATGTTGTTTTGGAAACATACTGTGAAATACTTCATTGCATCTTCAATATAAAAGTGCTTTGATTTTGTTTTTTAACATGTCCCAAAGACCAATCAGTACCAGAAAGTACAACTAGAAGACCCTTAGTCTTAGGTCTTTTGGTCCTAGACAAACTCTTGCTTCTGCAGTTGTCTTTAATCACTGACTTGCATATGCTAGCATCTGCATTGATGAAAATTAATCATTCTAGCATGACAAAAAATTGTTGCTGTGCAGTGATAATTCTAGGGAATGACATAGAAATCAACTACTTTTAAAAGTGGAGGAATTATCTTATGGTTTATGATATGCTTTCAGGATTATCAATACCAATTCACCCTTTTGATTAGAGATTAATGGAACAGCTGCTTCAGTTTGTTTCATTGATGACACTATTATTCTTGAGTATGATCTTCTCTGGGGTAATTCAACCATTCTCTTGAAAGTGTCTCCTAAAATAATTCCACTGACAAGATTGGTGACTCTCATATCTTCTGCTTCAGCTGTGTTGCAAACGATACTCTGGATGTTACAGCCTTTGGTTTTCCAAATAACAGTTAGAAGTATTGCATGTTTTTTGTGAAGTTTCACCTTAAGTTACCATGCTGTATTAACCATGTAAAACAGATTATTTAGTCTGAAAACTATCATTGTAATGTAATCTGATTAATAAAATGTAATTTAAAATTCATTTTCTAATCTATTTTGTTTCATAGTTCCTTTAAAATATTTTTTCTAAACTACTAATCCTTTTTCACCATTAAATATTCATTAGGTCCTGGCACAATGTTGTCCACCCAGAGGCTAGCCTTCCTCTTTAGGAAATATTGCAAAGACTTCAGTATGTTAATAGCTGCCCGTCTCAGTGTGTCACGGGCATATGACAGGTGTTGAGTAGAAGCTACCATTTACACAGAATTTGACAGCATGTCCCATAGCTGAGGAATGTCCATCTTCCACAGCTCTTTAGCATAGTCCCCACTTCCTTACAGATCAATATCAGGACTTGGATGTCTGCTTACAAGTTTGCAGCTCCTGCTAAACCACACTATCATTGCTAAGAAAAGATTATTTTAAGAGGACTGTACCCCCCTTTCCATTTTTCCAACTTGTATATTTCTCACTCCAGAATTTCTTCAAAGTGTCTACAATAATATCAGTGACATTGTATAACTTCTCAAGCTACTTTGTTAAATTTCAGTGTGGTTGCACCTATTCCATTTAGTCAAGTGTAGAGTTTGAGTGGAAAAATATTATGGAAAGACAAAAAGACAGAAAGATATAAAGTCAATGCAATGTAATCTTACCTAATATATGTTGTTGTGATTGTCTTTTGTTCTTGTTTAGTGACATTTCAAGAAAGCAGAATAAGCTTTTATCCTGTAAGAATGATACCTTAAATATTGACAATTTTCCTAAGGGAAGTAATCTAGTTTTTAAAAAAAAAAAAAAAAAATCACTGTATTAAAACAATCTTACTACTTTTATCTATCTATAGTAAAAAAGATGTCAAGTTTTAGAAAGTCATCTCTTTGGTTTATTAGTATGTGTGCTTGGTAAGCAAGGTGATTAAAAACAAATTATAGCTTAAATTCAGGAAGGCACAACTTGACCTCCATTATCTACAAATGGAAAGACATTCCTGAGAATAAGCAAAATTATGTCAGTAGCAAAGTGCTAAGCTAAAACCACACTGATTAATTAGCCTAAATTATTTAAGCTACCATATTTCCTTATTAGCACGTATGCTTTAGGAGTATTGTATTTCAGTGCTCCTATCCTCTCAGCCATAAGCATAACATTATGACTGCAATATTATAGTGCTTCTGGGATGAACAGGGCAGAAAAAGTAAAGTAACTATTATAAACACAAGCACCACTCTCATATTGTAAATTGTGATGGTGGCTTTTAATAGTAATTTTCCTATCAGGGTAAGAGAAAATCATGCTGTTGAACCCCCTGCTATTTTATACAGATAAATTAGTTAATCTGGTGGCTTTTTTTACCTTTGTAAAGGTTTTAAGAAAGAAATGTACAAGAAACAATAACTGTGCTGCTGTAGACAGATCCAATACAATTTCGTTTGGTGCAGAAACACAGATCATGGTAGCACCTGAATCAGTAGCCCTGTGGACTTATATTTACCTGCAAGATAAGTACAGCAGATGTATACCTATTGCACAGTATCTTCCTACCCACGGGATGTCAGAGAGTGAAAGCCCAGCTCATTCTTTCGGTCTAGACATTTATACTGTCTCTGAATCTGATAAATACATCAGTTAACATTAACTATAATAACAATTTTTCAAATTGAAGAACTATCATCTCACACCAGCAGAAACAGGATTCTTGTACTCTTACTCTGCCAGCAACTAAGTATGTGCCCACTGTTAGAGAGCTTAGTGTTGCATAACTATGTCAAGCTCTCTGATTTGCAATTCTGCATTGGTCCACTCAATATAAAAATATTTGTGGGTATTTTGGTGGTGATGTCCCCCCTCCCCCCATATTTATGTCCATGAAAGCAGAGATGTTTATAATGTTATAGCCATTTTAAAAGTTAAAACTTTAGAAAGTGAACAATTAAGATGCCAGTTTAGCAAGGGTCTAGATAAATGTGACATACAATTGACTTTCCTGTTGTTCTGAAGTGCTTAGGTCAAGAAATTTATTTCCTATGATTTCTACATAGTCTACAGAGGGAGATAATTACTGTTTGAAGGATTCAGTTTCTCTTTCTCAGCTGCATGGAGAACATATGATTTAAGTGTGTGACTAGTCCTTCCCTTCTACTCCCTCATATGTCATTCACAGTAGACAGCACTACTGGTAATTACTGTTTCAAACAAATTAGTAGAGTGTACTCAACTCTTCGAAGCTCCTTCTGCCTTACGCTCCACCTTCAGCCTCTTGTATTCTTCTCTTCACAGTGCACCTATTTGGAGTTTTAAAGTGGAAAAAGCTAAAAAAACCCACCAAACCCAACCATTGCTTATCAAGGTCTTGCAGATCTGCTATCTATGGTAATCATTGAGATTTTTTGCAACGAGAAGTAAGCAAAAGGAACCCCACACTTTTCTGATTCACTTCTCTGAAAATCTTCTAGTCAGAATTGAATGTGTCCAACTAACTCTACCTATCACTTCTCTGAAGGTAGATAGGCTTTTCCTACTTTCATCATGCACATCGCCGTGGCTACTTTTCTTCCTCTCCAGAAGCAACATGAAAGATCACACTTATAGCTACAAGAATAACTATAGTAACAAACAGCATGGTACCTCTCACTGTTTAGCATCATCTTGGACAGAAACTCAAACCAAATATTAAACTAAGAAGCTTCTACCTTTGTGCAACATCCTTAGCTCTTTAGCTTGGAAGCCTGGAGTCTTATGTTGCATGTAGATTGTCCAACCTTATCCCCATATTGCTATACCACCAAGCATAACACAAACACATCTATTGTGACAACTTTTTACTTTTCTGAGAGAAATAAATGTAGGATAGTATATTAGAGCAGCTGAAATAGCTGGAGAAAGCATACAAGGTTACAAGTATATGATGACTTAAAGTCTGAAAAAATTGTTAAAAATTCCAAGCAAAACAGAGATTAAGTGCAGTTGCTTTGGATTTACTATAGTTACATTTATCAATCACTTAATACCTTTAATTCTTTCACCTAATCCTCTTCAATGCCTTGCTGAACATATTCAAATATTCTTTTTAAAAATGAGCTCAAATTCTCATTCCCTGAAGAATTCCCACTAACAGTTTAGGAGTTTGCTTCTCAGTTCTCCTTTTCTGCAAAAAGTTACTTTTTCCCTGATTTTTTTTTTCCTAGGATATTTTATTTTTATAGCTTTTTCTCCTAACGGAGCCAGTCCAATTTTTGGTAAGGAATCACAAATTACATTTGGAATATATAACTGTCAAAATGTCTGGTCTTGGAGATATGCATATTGGGCTGCACTTGTTCTGTGTTACCAATATACTTTAGGTGGTGGTGATACCTGTGCAAAACATAAATGGATTTTAAACAGCTGCTAAACTTGACACCAGAATTAAATCATGTTCGTAATATCAATGAGCCCGAATCAATGAGTTAGGTGCTACCTACCAACAAGTTTTGCAAATACAGTACACTCAAACATAATCAGTCCACCATCAATCCTACACAGACTTCGACAATGTGCAAAAGATGCTAATGGTTTGAGTTCAAATGTTCAAATCTGCTCTGAGCTCTGGAAGCCACTAACTCACAGTGACAAGTTATATACATGCATTAAAATGACCGCTACAAGTAACATACTATAAACATTTTTCAATGGCTGCTCCAATTCTAGTGACTGAAATCCTTCCTGTTGTAAAATAATTTTGGTAACAGTGATACTGACATAACTAATAGATATTAATAAAGAGTAGTTACCAAAACATATTGATATAGAAATAGATGTGCCCGTGGAATATTCTTTTTGTGGAGTGAATGCTTGAATAACCCTTAAATGAGGATGTATGCTTGACTAGGTTGTGCTAATATAATATTAATTACATTATTGGGAAAGAACAGCTGCAGGGCTTTTGAAGAAAACGTGCTTCCAAAAAGTCAAGCACATGATGACAAAATGGGCCTTGAAAGCACAAGAGCAGGATGACACCAGCAACCTTAGGGCTGCAGACCAGGTTAATAGTAGATTCAGAGGTAACAAAGACAGCAAAAGACAAGTAGTCAACACATGAAAGACACTGTATATACAAAACCCCAATGATAACAGGGAGTTTGCAGACCATTGAAGAAAGAGAAAAGTTTGCCAACAAATATATAAAAATAACCAAGTGAAATCAGAAATGAGGAGGAAAAAGTCCTACAACCAACACCGTGTTCCTGTCAGCAAAGCACCTGAGAATCTGGTTCCTCAAAATAACTCAGCTCCCCTATTATGTTCTGCTTAAGTATAGTAACACCATCAATCTACTCACCCAGAATAAAAAAACAAATGAGCATAAAGGAGACAAGGATAGATGCTAGGAAGTCAGTGTTCTACAATTATATTATAAATGAGAAATAGCTGTAATTTCAACTGTACATGTTAACATGATTGTAACTAGTAACAAATCTTTGATTAGATTTCTAATACTTCAATTGGACTAACAATAAATTCTTGACTTTTCATAAGATGTGCTTCTTTAGTATACGTACACTGCACAGAGCATCTCATTTGGTACCTCATCTTTAAGGCATGATCATACTTTAGATGCCTTTCTCCTTAAAGATACATATCTTATCTCAGGTATCTTTTATTATTTTACTTCTTAACACATACATCCAGTGTAATCATAGACAGAATAGTAGGTTAGGTTTTCTTTTAATGAAGTGCTGTGCATCTATGAGGGTGTTTCACCTTTTATGCCACTATAATAAAAAGGAGAATAGTGAGCATTTTGTCATGGCTGTTCCCTAACCCCTCATGTTCTGTAAGCAAGCGGGGATTGCAAGAGCTAAAAGCACAAGCCTTCATGGCATCAGCTAGCTTCAGGCACTGAGCAGCACTTCTTCAATCACATGCATAAGGAGCCTCATGTCAAACATGAGGAAACTAACTGTACCCTCAGTTCATCCATACAGACAGCACAACCTCCCAGCCATCTCTGACACGCCTGCATGCTCTTGTTGCTGCAGTTGTGCATGTCCAGGTAATCCCATCTTGATGCAGGCTGGCTGGAGGGTTTGTTTGTTTAAGTCTTGTCCAGACACTTTCCATTCTGATGCTCTCATAGAGCAACTGAGGAGGCCAAATTCTTCTCTTTGCACAGAAAGTCCTACCCC
>JANIJG010010405.1:0-17324 GCA_024611175.1 Megaceryle torquata
CCTCGTCTCTTTTTTTTTTTCTTTTATAATAATTAAGCTTTTTTTTTTTTTTTTTTTTTTTTTTTTTTACTTTTTCAGTAGTTGGAAACATTGCATTGTAATTTTAGCACTATCATTTTAATAGGCTATACTGGCTAACACCCTGTATACTACAAGGACTCATTTTATTAGACTATTTTTGGGACAAATATAGTGAAAGAGATGAAATCTAATTAAAACAGACTGTCCAGTTTTCACTTTGAAATTGTTACTATTTCTAAGCAATATTCTACACTTGACAAAATTACTATGACAGAAAAAAAAATTTTGAGAGATTCCTTCAGAAATATTTACCTTCAAGCCCAACATTCTGAATGCTAAAGTGCTGGTTTATGGCAGGGAAAGATGTTTTCTTCAAGTGAGTAAAGCTTTCATTATAGCTTTTAGTTTGATAATAAGAATTTCTTGATCAAAAATCATCCAAGAAGTAGTATTTTCCCAGCTCATTTTTACTATTGTAAATAAAAAAAAAACCTTTTTTTTTTTAATTTAGTAGAATAGTATAAACAGTAGTATAAAATAGTATAACACTGAAATCTAAGAAATGTAGTACTATAGACATGACACTTCACCTCTACAATCAATCTATGTATGTGTGTTGAACAAACTTACCCCAATAGAAAATGTAGAACTTGAAAAATAGAGATCTCTTGCACAGTATTTCTTGTGTGGTATGGAACTATCAGCCCACAGAACTCTGTGAAAAACAGAAGGGACAGGTGAATTCTCTATACAGCAGCTTCAATTATGCAACACAAATTCAGCACCTTATTTTTATATTTTTATTATTTTACATAAGGTGTAATAGAACTGTAATGGGTAGATATCAGAAAACTAATAGGCCAGTGTATTAAGACATTAGGCTGCTCAATAAGTGTTGTCTTTCTCAATCCTCCTTTTCCTATTAGAAACAGTCATTGCCAAAATGGAATTCACTTTCAGATGTTTCTGGTTACGTTCAGTATTATGTTCTCTGTTAATTCACACTGCTCTGATTTGAAATGATGTTCTCTGCAGGAGTTCTCAGTTTTTCCAAACCACATCCCTGTGGTATTTTTTTGTCTTTTTAATGTTGTAATTTTGTTTTCTTTTAAAATGAATGTTATGTGTACTGATCTTGGATGGGAAGACAAGGACTGCTTTATTCAAAAAGAATTTTGCCTACATCAACTACCACAGATCTGATTTCTATTGCAATTTAAGATTTGATTGTGTGCTCATAATGTTTTGCTAAGTAGTTACAGAATAAAATAGACAATAATAAAGTTTCAATTGCACTGAAAACAGTGTAATACATTCTGCTTAAAATGTTCTTTCCACTACAAAAAGGTGAGTGTTTTCTTGAAGATGTGCAGTAAGCTGCACATCAAGAATTTGGTTTGAGGTGCCTCCTTTTCACTCCTTTACTCTTGAGGGGCAGAAAGAGTGAAATCATAATATTAAAAGTAATGGTGTTCTATTTCTTCTATAGCTTCCTCTTAAATGAGAAATGAAGTGTTACCAGTCTCTGGGAGTAACATCAGGACTTGTGTCTAGAGCAACCTGTGCTGTTCATGGCTGAAGAGGTTCTGGTTGGAGTGCTCTAGTATATAGGCACCCATGGAACTGTGCCAAATAACGAGAAAAAATCACCTTAATGGCCTGGCATCTGAATTTTTATTTAGACACTTAACCTGCCTCAAAGCCCTGATATCATGGAAATACCTTTTAATGTGGATTGCATCACAGAAAGTGTTTATAGTGAAGGACAAAGGGATGCTTCTCAGATTTGCTGCTTTGGAGTCTGCACTAACCATTGCCCATTCCATCTTCACACAGGATTAATAGCCAGCTCTCATACAGAAGAGATATATGGTATTTCCAAAAGATTATCTGAACTGAAATATGTGGGACTGTGGGGCATGAGTAGAAATTACCTTCTCCATAGTAAAGATGTGAATATCTATGGCTAGAAATCAAAATAGTAGTACAAAGTTCCTGATGGTCCAGGCACGCAGAGTGAATTGATTTTATTGGAAGCTTTGTGCATGAAAGATATGATTCTGGGAAATGACAGGCACTTATAACTCAAAGTGAAGCCAATAAGGGTTGTGAATGCTCAGATGGCATTTCAGGCTATTCATTTCAGCTGCTCAGCAGTGTAAGGTGAATACGTGATCCTGAAAGTCTGTACACTAATGTGACTTCATTGATTTAAAAGCAGCGGCTCTGAGTGAGACAAATAGGATTTTTCTCTTAGTTCTTAATTTCACGCTGTAGACATCACAATATCCTGCAAAACCAATCTCTGTAACACATCAGTCTTTCTGATCCTCTTACAATGCCATTTTTGGTTTTCAGTCAACAAAACAATCATCACAACTACTCTTTTCTATGTCTTTTTGATACTCAGATCGTGCTTTATTTTTATCCAAGCAACGACAACCACAGAATGCACATTAAGCATTTCCCTCAACTAGTGTTTGACCATCACCATTTTCATGAAGTGACAAATTCAACTTACTGTTAAAAACAGTTTCCTCTTCTAAAATGGAGAAATGCTGTCTCTGTAGATGGAAACTCCAAGAAATGTTATCGTTTCCAATGTCAAACTGTGATTCAGGAGTCCTTTTAGTACCATAAAACTCTTTTGCTTGTCAAATGCAGCACCAGTGAAACACTCTAGAACCTATGTGTTTTCCAATACCGGAGCTTTGTTAACTTTGAGTATGTCTAGGAAGATTTTTTTTTAAAATGGCATTTAACCTAAAATTAATGTTAAAACAAATCTGCTGAAGAGTTAAAAAAAATCATTGCTTTTAAGTACAGATTTTACAGATTATATTTTTCAAATTCATCAGTGCAATTAAGATGACAGCAATGTTTCCAAGAGCTATAATATGAATGGCAGTTTCTCATATATACCCAGTGCATTTAATTGACATATATTTCCCCTGAAATGGCTGACAGTATCAACTGATATGCCTATACGTATGCCACAGTGATTAGAAAATTAACATCATTATGTTATTTCTAGTGACATTTTGACTACCTCAGAAAGGAGATATATATGGAGCTCTTTTGCCTTCCATGGGAGCATTCTGGAGTTATACAAATTAATGAATATAACATACATATTTGTCAAATGTTCTTATCCTTAGATATGGTCAAGACAGACTGCACTTTAAAAGTAGGTCGAAAAACCTCCAAAAGGTAGTGCAATGAAAGAACAGCTAATATTATATCTGGTTAGTGTTAAGTCACAACACCATAATATCTCTTTGGTTAGAATTTGCCTGTTCTAAAAAACCCACAACAAACTAATGAGCTAAAATACATAAGGATAATTTGGAAAGCTCTCTACAGGCCAAGTCCAGCTTCCACTGTCTTTAGTGAGTTTTGGAACAAAACCATGTGACAGGAGATTTTAGCTTTAAGAATTTGGAGAAACAGATCTGGAATGAATGATGCATACTCTGTCAATTAGGAGTGCGGCCGTATAATCAAAATTTTCTGTGTACATTTTTAAGATTTAATAGATACTGTCTAAGGTGATTCGAGTTTCTCTTTACTTACAATACCCACAGGGAAAGACTGCCAAATGGTGGTAGATTAGGCAGTTTAAATGTGTGTTGGTTTAGATAAGTAAATGTATGGATGTGAAATGCATCTCTCTGACCTGTGTGTTGTGGATAGAACTTTTCAAAAATCCTCCTTGAAAACTTTCAAATGCCTCATACCATTGAGAATAAACTGTAAAGCAGATTAACTGACCAATAGATACAAACCCTGCTCTATTATGCCACTGCAACATGGGCTTTCAGACTGTTGGGGTACAGGTTACTTTTCTACTGCTTTGCAGAATTTCCATGCTCATGTCCACTTTAGCCTTACAAAGACTTATGTAAGCAGCTATCAGTATGGCTGACGAGGAAAGGTGGCAAAACATCTTGTATATCTGTCCTGGTCTGAGTGAGAACAGAACAAATTCTGTTCAGTGATTTTGCTATTCAGCTCAGTTCTTCTAACTGCACTTTCTGAACTTAGAATTCTGTTTTAACAGTGTCTGTTTCTAGCAGTGATATACTCAACGTTTAGAATTACTACCAAGGCCACTGCTGGGTCTTGTGTACCATATTGGGGTGCAGAAAGTAAAAGGTGGTACCTGCAGGGAGGAGCTGCCAGGACAGGTGACTCTAAACTGACTAACAGGATATTTCATCGCATGTATGTCCTATTTGGTATAAAGCTGAGGGATCAGGAAGGGCTCTGTTTCTTCTCCTCTCTTTGCTTTCTTGGGCTGCTTTGCCATCTTGGCTCAGCTTGGCTTGGGTCCTCTTTCAATTTCTTCTGGGAAGCATTGGAGGAGGAATCTGTCCATTCTGCCTTCGGTCCCAATCTGTATGTTCCTGGATCCGGCACAAGAATCCAGCTACTGAACACAGCTTCTGTTTGCTGTGGGGCCGAGTCTGGGACTCTCCTGGTGCCCGCTCCGCAGCATCAGTGGTGATGGTGATGCAATTACCATTGGGCGGGTTGGGTTTCATACTGGTTTTGTATATATTTGTATATATTCCATTTTTGTTATTATTATTTTCATTTCCATTAAAGTTGTTCTAGTTTCCTTTTCTGATCTCTAAATCTCTCTCCCTTATTTCCTTTCTCTTCTCCTTTGGAGAGGGATGAGGGCTAACAAGAGATCATCTGTTATAGGTCTAAGGGCCCTCCCTGACCCTAAACCTGTGACAACATCTTTACCCAGACAAATACATATTTGGAGATTTGTATCTATGGCTACATCTTTACTAACAAATGTAAATGTTTGCTTTGTTCTTTGAAGAGCTGAGTCAGACAAAGTAGAGTCCTATCTCTAGACAATTAAGCTCCCCTAACTTGAAATAGGATGTTCACACCAGAATGTCTGCTGACAAACTGTCCTTTCCTGACACTGAGTCCTGGAAATTACCTACAGCTTGCTTCAGATGTTTCTGGATGACACAGGCTAAAACCACACTGGGAAAGTTTTCACTTATTAACAGTACATTTTTCAATTTACAAGCATGGGTGCTATTTATAAGAAGATCCAATATCCTATATTTCTAGGTTTTAGCAAGGCTAAAATAAAACAATTGAAAACAGAGACATTACGTACAGCATTAACAGTTAAGTAGTCTATACGCAATATCAGCTCAAATTTTTGCCATCTGAGTTTTGCTGATAGACCAGCCCTTTGTTCAGAGCATTCCTAGCTGAAGGACACAGTTCTAAAACTGTGTTTTAGAAATAGGCTATTAGCTTAAGGAAACCTTAGTCTCATGGCCCAAATCCATCCATGTGATCGCTTAGATTTAATAACCTCTTCACCACAATACTTATCATTTATTTATTCAAACAACCTGGTGAGTCCTTCCTGAAGCTGCATCTTTGTTTACCTTATTATGGTTTGAAGATGCTGATGTCTCTTCGAAATGACTCAAATGGTCAATAATTATCTTCTTGCTTGGCAAAGCTGTATCAGGTTCTTTATTGTGAAACAAAACATCCTGTCCCACTGGAATAGAAAATGCTCAAGTCTCTCAGCAAATACTTTTTATGTTTGAAAATAATCACACTTTCACTATCTTGAAAAAAGATGTAAAAAATATAACTGGAACTACCGCATGTGGTTTATTGCTGAACCATTCAAAATCCAGCATAATCAATCATTCTGAAGGGGTAAGTAGCTAAACAGCTGCTGTACAACAAGTTTCTGATATTTTTTGAGATGTAGCATGACATCAGTCCATGTGAAGCTGGCACAGAATGATTTTCCCCAGTACGAAAGATGACATTTCTGCAAAGCTATTCTAGTAACCCCTCAGTAAGAAAGAGTTGTAAGTGATCTCAATACTGTGATCTATACCAGGGATTAAATGTCACATAATAAGATTTTATTGACTCATTTTCTGCCAACTCTCCTTAAAGGGATGACTTTTCTAGGCAAGATTGAATGGAGGGATACTCAGGTTTCTCAGTCTCTTAGGATTCTAACTATGGCATTTATCTTCCATAAAAAGTACTTACATAAAGTAATAGCCACAGGCAAGTTGTCTTTGTGTGCAAAATATTATTTTTATTGTTACATTCTTGCTGGAAATGACCCTTTTTTGAAGGAATTATCAAATCCAAGGTATGTTTACTTTACACTACTTTTCAACTTTTTCCCCTGTAATGCTGTTTATCCTTGTGCCTTTACAGTGTTACAGGAGGGTAACACTGTTCAAGACTTAATTTAGCTCTTAATAATTGCAGTCTCAACATTAAAATGTTTTCAATAGACTGGAACTTCTTTCTGTTATTATATTCTACAAATGTGTCTAAGACTGTCTAACCTTCAGCCTTCTGGTTACATGTTACCTGCTAAGCATCTGAAGTCTCCAGCTTCTGAGATGTATTTATGGATCAACAGGCACTCAAATCCTGACCTTCAAAGTAGTGAGAAATTAAATTCCACTAAGGAAGTTAAATGTTGAAGCACATAGATACTAAAGATCATCTCAAAAAAAGGTCACACAGATTACTGATCTGGTATATATTTTTTGTGAACTTTCTCAAGTATACAGTAAGCAGGCTTTGAATGCTCTTTTGAAGACACTCTGGCACAGTGTAGAGATAATCAGCTTCCTTGCCTTTAGCTGGCTTATTAGCATGATATATCCTGTCCTTGAGAAGCACTCTCATAGGCTGTAGACAATGGCGATCTTCTCTAAGAGGTAAGGCAAGATAACTTGACTAAGATTCTGGTTGAAAATTGCTCCTTAGAGAAGATACTATCTACTAGCTATGGAGTGAATCTACAGAATGTCCTATTCACATTATGAATGATTCCCTATATTATTGTTATTCTTTTACATTTTTTATATTAAATTACTAACATCTTTTGATGAATTTCAGAAAGGAAAAAGTATTGACATGGATAGATTGCTTTCATGATAAATAAAATGTTGTATCTAACAATATGTTTGTAGCTTCAATTTGTCACAATAATGTGTCTTATAACTATCAGTCAAGTGTTAAGATCAGAACCATAAAACCGGGAATTAATGATATTGTCATTTCTTAGCATTGGACAATATAGTCTTGCTACTGATGTACACAGAGCAGCAGATCTGTGAACAGAAAAGTAATTTTCATGCAATATTGAACTATGCCTTAACTCCATGATAACATTCAATTCAGTATCAACAAAATACTGTTCTTCCTTTGAATGTGATATAGAGTTCAGCCCTAAATATTTTAAGGGAGATTATTAGCTTTGACTAGCACCTCACTAGTTATGTTCACAAAGCTATGTTGTCTCAGAGACAGGCAAGACTTGCGTTTCTTTAATGTGTACATGGAGCATATTATGTTCTCTGCAAAACTATCTAGACAGAACCATCAATGGTCATTAATTCCATGACATCTGTGAGTTTTAAGGGCAATATTTGCAATTATTTATATGAAAAAACAAAGTATTGAGGAACACGGCTTTTGTAAGTTGATCTTGTGCTCAGTATTTACTAAGGTAGCAGTTTAATTTTAGCCAAACTGAAAGCATTTGACAATTTGCATTTGATAGAGCCTAGACATAATGGTAGATGAAGGAATTAGTTTCAGTTCAAAACCACTTATTTAATTTTGTAAACCCATGCTGTTTTACTGTCATCACTTCCATCTCAGCAGGAGAAAGGCCTCAGGTAGATGCAGCGGTAGAAAAGACAGAAGTCTCTACTGTAAACGGAATTAGATATGTGACTATAATAATTGCTTTCTGTCTTTTTTCTCTACCACAGAGATTAATCCTGACTGACTTTGTGGAAAGCATGAATAACTATAGGAGAAGGTAAAACCTTTCAATTCCAGTTACTGGTTAAGTCTATTTTTCTTCATCAAAAAACCCACTGAATTATATTTATTATCAAAAAATAAATACAAAGGGAAAAGAAAAAAGAAAAAAAAAAAAAAGAAGGCAATCTGACATCTTTTTTTGACTTTTTTTTAGGTACTCTGGTGCAATGCAGAATTATCCAAATCTCACTAGATGGCGAATGCAACTTAAAATGTTAATGTTTATTAGTGGATATTCAATTTTTTAACTAGCAAATGAGCCATCCAAAATCAGTATTAGAACAAATTAATATGTAATATTCTGAAAGTGGATTGTTTCATAAGTACATGTATTCTCAGTCGAGGTGGATCAGCTGGAAGAAAATTATAACTTTGATTTATGCCACCACACTTCAAATAATGAAGATCTAAATATGAAAGCTCACAACGATCAGACTGGAGATCAGTCTACTACCAAAGTGTAAATTCTAAGACCAACAAGTGTGAAACATTTTTAATAGAACCAATGAGTGGGCTGGGGATGTACAAGAAATTGGGAGGAGACACAGCTGGAACATCTGACACCAACTGACCAAAGGGATATTTCATAGAATATAGTGCAGTGCTCAGGAAAAAAAAGAAAAAAGATGAGGTTTGAACTGTGTGTTGAACTGTGGTTTGCCACAGCCTGAACTTGGTGCAGGGAGGAACTGACTTTGCCTTCCTTTACAGACAGATTCATGCTTAAAAGAATTCAGAAAAATGAATCATTCTGAAAGCTGGTAATACACTGCTTTGCACCTTGGAGGAAGTAATTTCAGGGTCTGGCAGATGAGCTTTGGCATCGGCAATTTAAGAAAAAATTGTGGCCAACTCTATGCCCACCCACAGATTAACCTTCTATAACGGTGTGCAGAGATGGTGTGGCACTATGCTTCACTGCTCCCACTCATGAGAGCTGGCTGCTCAGATTAAGTGAGATTTAAGACTAGGGAACAGACAACTAAAATGTGAATACATTGTTCTTTCTGTGTTGTAGTTGTAATTTTAATGTAATTTTTATCCCTATATTCCTTCATTAAATTGTGATTATAGCTTGCAACAGCTGAAACTTTTGGTGAGGGTTGAGATATCAGTGCACTCCTTGGACACAATCAGGTCTTAAACCTTTACATCTTTTAGTTAATTAAGATCCATTTAGATTCATAGTAATGTCAAACACACATAGCAGAGGTCTGTGGGCTCTGGGGACTGAAGTCTTATTCTTACATCACTGTTTCTCATAGTTTCAGCCATCTTGTCACAGTTGACCATTTTGGTGTAAACTAATGCAAAAAGGCATCAAATACCTCAGCTTTCTCAATATCATTAAGCAGTAGTTTTCCTTCTCTGAGAAGAAAAGTGTTTCATCTATTTATTTCTTCTTTATTTACAATACAGACTGACAATATTTTAGTATGTATTCTTGACATCCTTTGCTGACACCATCTTGAACAGAGTGCATTAATTTACATGATTTTGTTCACGTAAAGTTATTCTGAATTTCTGGCCTCATTTTTCCTAGTTTCCACTGTTTTATATGAAGTAAGTTAAGATAATTTATACATTGGCCAAGCTGTTCTCTTGCTATTCTTTCTTAATTGAATTGGTTGTGTTTGAACATTCTGGAACTGGCATTTCCTTAAAGAAACATTATCATCTTGATTATTATTGTCCTGGACCAGATTCCCAGAAGTGCTCATCAGCCAATTTTCCAAGGCAAGTGAAGTAATTCTTCCAAATAACATTATTTTACTTTTTTGTTCTTTCTCTTTATTGTCCTAAAAGTTCTGAAGTCTGCCACCTCCTGACCATACTTGTCCAAGCTACTTTCTGTTCAACATTATTAAAGGTCCCTGCATGGAAGATAAGAAACATATCTAGAACTGTCTTGCTTCTTTTTTATACTTTTCCTTTAACCAAGCAGAAGATGTCATAGGACATCTCACTCTTTTAGGCATGGCAGAGTTTTTGAGATATCAATATGAGGCTGGAGATATGACTTGGGACCAGTGGACTGCTCTCATCCTTTTGGAGGCGCAGCACCTAAAATGTTAAAATGTTAAATTCAGTGTCCATGATTAACTACTGAATTCCACCCTGAATCCCATAGCATCTCCCTCCAAACAGATGTTTTGATCTACTTTCATTTTGAAGCCTGTGCTCTGAGTGACTTTGCATTTGTGCATGAAAAAAATCATCCATTTGATATCTAAGTCTGCCAGTGTAGGATATTGTCAGATATTTTCAGTCTCTCTCTGTGATGTACCTGAGAAGAAGTGTATACACCTCTGATCTGTGAAGCAGCAGCTGTTTCTTTATTCCTTCTTCTCCTTCCTGAACAAGATATTTCTCTTCAAATTAATATTCTATTTATGAATTATCTTTTTCTGTCTCCAATGCATTAATTTATACTTCAGGTCATGAACAAAATTTCAAAATCGTCCTTCACTTTCCTATGCTTGTATGCTATCCAGGAGACAGAGAAGATTAACACAAACACAGTTTGATAAAACAATATAAAATTAAAATTGCTTTTCTTCAGTCTTTGTCACAACTTTGTATTTTCTGAGGTAGATACCTTTACTTTAGTGTATTGTCTATTGTTGACTTATGAATAAAGTAGGGCCATTGCAAATTAATTTATTCCTCATGAAGGAAACAAATCTAGTTTCCCTTGCTGGAAGTTTGTCTTACTGAAATTTCTTTCAGCTAGCTCTACTTTAGATCAAATATTCTTAGGGCACAGACACACCACAAACATTTATAGTAATAAATATAAATTTATAATCAGGTTGAACTGTAAGGAATTAGAACTTGTTAATAAATAATTACTAACAACTGTAACATTTTCTATTTATCACTGCACCATTTAAACTATGAGTTCAAAAACCAGTAAACCAGCTTGAAAAAGAAAAGTAAGAGGCTTTCTGGAAAAAAGATTTTATTTTTTTTTTCTTACAAGTATCTCTTGTGGGAATGGAAATATTTACTTACATAAACAGTAACATTGGATACCTACCATAACTGTTTTTCAGAAAGAAGTCTGTGCTCACTCATGGTGTGAGTCTTAGGATAGGTCACAATGGGCTGTCCTCAGAATCTACAGATCACCTTTGTAGCAGAAGTAATTCTTCCATATGGAATTGGGACAAAACTCAGCTTTATTAGCATAGGAGTGGCGGCAAATGACCCTGTGAGTTGCTTTCATTTATTACATCTTAGTATCACTGAGGAAACTACCTGATGCATACTAAATTTAAAAAGAAAAATTGTTAGGAATCTGCATAATGAATAGAAATGAGAGTACACTGACAGGAGTAAATTAAGGAGTCATACTGCATGGAAAAAAAAAAAAAAAAAAAAGGAACTCTGATCTTCATGATAACCATCCAAGAAATTGTAACTTATCTTGAGATTTTTCTACCTTTACTTCTACAGATTCCTGGAAATCAGTTTAAGTTGGAGAAGGGTTTTAAGAGTAACAACAGTATATGCCTCTGAATGTGCACTGGTAAATCATTCTAGCCTTAATGGACATTCTGCAGATACCAGCAAGAATACATAGCACCTGATACCTGAAAGCTTGAAGCAAAACATAAGTGTAGTAGTAAAATGTACAGACAGTAAAATGAACCAAATAATTATAAATTTCACCATAACTGGAATCAATTATTAATTATCATAATATTAAAAGAAAAACCAAAACAACAGAACTAAAGCTACCCTAAAATTCACACAGTAAAAAAAAAAGAGTTAAAAATAATAATAATGATTACTATAAAATAATGTAATAAAGAAAATAAAAATTAATTGAACTTGTGAGACATAAACTGTATTCACAGATTGTGGACCATGAGCAATCCATGACAGTTTAGATCTGCAGCTGGTCACGAAATAATACTGAGTACCAAGCTTACTGTCTTCCTCATTTTCATGTGACTCAGTTGGTGAGAAAGTCTGAGGGCTAAGGCTTGTGATTAGGTCTAGAAGTCAATTAGTGGCAACTTAAGGGAGAAGTGCTGAAATTCAAATGTCTTTTGCTGTCTGTCTGAAAACATATCACTGACTTAGTTATATGAAAGTACAGAAAGTTTGTATTTCCTGTTAAATTCAAAGCCATGTGAAGACAGGCCATCTGACTGCACAGTCAGACATTTTACCTTCTTAATAGGTCACTTAGATCTGCTTCAAATGAGCCTCTTAGGGTTGAAATGAACTTTCATCACTTAGTTTACTCAGATATAAGTATTAAGATTTGTCTCAATAAACTCTTTTCCTCTGGCATACTATAAACTTATTCTAGCATGTGATGTTCCCAAGAATATGTTCTAGATATTCCTTAACTAAAGTAAGCGATTGAAGACATACTGAGTAAAGTTTTGTTTCTTAGTGGGTCATGAGATGCAAATATATAATTTTTCTTATCTCAGAAAACATTGTTTTATTTCTTCTTAAACATCCCAAAGATCTCTAAACACTAAATTTTGAACACTAAAGCCTGTGTTCAAAAAAAAAAAAAAAAAAAAGCCCAGCACTGTGATTCTATTTTTTATTTTTATTTTCAACATTTCCTAAGTATTGTATCTTCTGAAGTATTTTCCCTCAAAGCTTTATACACCTCTACACTTGGATTCCTTCCAGTAATACCTGAATGTTTTGATCTGTATTAGAACAGATTCTATAAGCTTGGGCATGTGATGACACTTCCACTCGCTACAGTGGAGTATGTTTAAAAATTGCTATGGTTTGATTGAATTTTTAAGAATTTACAATTCTCAATGGGTTATGAAATCACTTAATTCCCCCCCCCCCCATTTTTCTTTAAATCAGAAAAATGGTACATGCCCTGGTCCTTATGTCACCCAGCAGCACTTCAATGAATGTGGTGTACATGGATCAAATAAAGTAGATATTCTTTTTTCTATGCTAGTACTTGAAAGATTGCCAAAGAAAAGCAATTTTGTCAAATGTTCAATGCTTAATTGTATTTACGTATGAAAAAAATAAAATCAAGCAAACCTCAGTCTAGAACAACAATAAAAAGAGAAGTATAAATTTGATAGCAGCTCTTGATTAATAACATTCATAATATCTTCATTTATTTATTTCAGATTTAGAAAACTATTAAATTAACATCTCTCATTTCAATCTCTTTAGCATATATTGAAAAGTAGTGATTTTATGTTCACAGTTAAATTCTCTGTAAATGGCACTGACAACTTCTTGCAGCTAAGCACCACATTAAGCAAGGGTGGTGTTGGTGGTGAAACTCAAAGTCTCAACCCACTGTTGAAATCTAAGTGCACAGTTCTAGCATTTACAAAGAATCTTTGCTCCAGTAGAAATGTTCATAACTGAAGGCTGCAAAGGGCAATTGACTTTAATATTATTATAACCAGAATTACAAGAAAAAGAATAAAAGGTTGATATTAAGATAAAAGCAGAAATAATAATCTGGATATAAAACTTCTGCATCTGGCCACAGAATGCTTAGAAATTTCACCTGAACCCCAAATTCTCTTGTCTTTTTGATAGAAATGGAATTTCTGCTATTTCATCCTGTTCCTCAAACTTCTGTGAAAAAGTTGCACATAATGACATTATTTGTAAGCTATGGCACAAAAATCACCTCAAAAACCTAATTTCTGGCAATACTTATATGTAACTTTCTGTCTGATAATTATCCCTAACCTAATATATTATATATATAGCACCAATAGCCTGTGGTATTTATTACAGGCATGTAGGAAGACATATGGGTAGATTTTTCTCTCACTTATGCTAGCATAAATAAGAACAATACTACTAAAGTCACTAGAATTCCACTTATGTAAAGGTAGACAAAAAATGTTCAGAAACAACCACAAACTTATCAAGTTTTCTACATTAATGGGAATATGTCAGGCAGGTTTCAATTCAATTTCATCCTTTTATCCAACCTCAGACAAGTTATTTAAACCTTTTAAACCACAGCAAGGCTTTGTGCCACTGCCTTGTAACATTTGACTCAGACATTATCCAAATTTCTCCCTTGAAGACATATTATATCATTGGAGTAGTGACAAACAGCATTCATTGTGTCTTTTTTTGAATTAAGATACAATATTTTAAAACCTTGAAATATTTATGGCACTTGCACATTACTTAGTACAGCAGTTTGGATGTAGTTACATCTGTTCAGTTGTTTAGATGCTCAAGGACATTTTGGAAATTGAAAAGCTGCCTTTGTGAGAGCATGTGATGTCTTGTACCAGATTAATAATGTACTGCCATGCCATTAGGTCATGAACACCTTTGATTCACAGCAGTCAGGAACATGGGTCTTTCAAGAGCTTCAGTTCAGAAAAGGTTAACATAAAATTGTCAATATTTTTCAAGTTTTTAAAAAAACTGCAGCAACAGAAGATCAGCAGAGCAATCTTTTCCTTGAAACTATGATGTGTCTGTCCTGTAAAGCATTTTGGTGCCTCTGTTACTAGGGAAGCCGTTATAGTTACTTGGTCAAGAGGGGAACTTGAAGTATTGGCTTGTACTAACCTAAAAGTCAAAAGATGCTCTTTGCTCCCCCCTCCCCCCCCACATTAACTCTAGTGAAACAATTAATTTCTGATCTACTTTACCCTGTTCTGTCTTTTTTTTTTTTTACAAAATGAATCAAACCACAAAACAGCTTTAGTGAATGAAACCTATCACAAAAGCTCTATGCTTATTTCACTGTTTATCAGTACTCCAAGATAACACAATCTGACCTCAGAGGTTTCTAGCATTTTAAGGTGACACATTTGTTATAGTGACTAAAAAGTGTAAACTACCTTTTTCATAAATTCTTTGCTAAGGAAGAGAAAAATTAAAAAGTCATTTCCCCTTTCTAGTAAATTCCTGCCTCAAAAAAAGAGGTAAAATCCAGACAAATCCTGAGCTATTTTAGCTGCTGTTCTTGTGCTTTCTGAAAGGAGGAAAAGAAAGGATAATGTTTATAGCAGTATTTCAAAATGACCTCATTCAGTTTTTTTGAGCTATCATTGTGTATGCATCTGTAAGTTAAGTATATTGGTATTTGTTATACTGATAAATGCATACCTGTAAAGATGGAATGGGCTTCTCCTCTTAACAGCTAGATTGTTTATTTGGATCTTCTGACTGAATAGCAACAGGGACGACTGAATGAGTGTATATAGGTGGAGCCTGAATAGAGTGGCCAGGAAAAGGCCACTTGTTTTCCCAAAGTCCCACTGACTGGAGTTTTGATCTCTTATGTAGTGAATCTTAACACAGGGAATAGTAAGTTCTTAGTTATCGTGACAGTATGAACTGAAAACCAAAACAGAATTAATTTTATAATTACAAGACTGGAAATCCTACATATGGTTAAATAACTTATGGAACAGGACACAAAAATGAGAAATATTTATAAAACAGATTAATCTGCTTAGACGTTGATTGTCTTATATAACTACTACATTTCACACACCTCCATGTCTGGCACTTATGCAAATTATTTCAGGAAACAATTTTCATAATCAAGTAATTTGCATATGCTCACCTTAAGCAGAAGGATAGCTTTCATGATGGAAGATGTGTCAGCCTATTTGATAGTTCGGGTGAATGAAGCCTAAATGGTAACAACACAGTAAATGTGTCTTCATTGTGCCTTCCACCATTTCTAATTCTGTTTGTAGTGGTGAAAACTGGGATAGCAAGGAGTTGTTAACCTGAAAACATAGGGAATCTGAAAATCTATTTCCATTTCTGTTTTCTTGCACTGTTAATTGTAGATGCAGTTTTTACATACTTCTTAAATTTTCTCTCTTCCTTATACTTGTCTTTATCAACAGTTGTCACTCTCTTCTTCACAACTTGGTTATCATGCACAAATCTAATTCATCAGCTGAGTCAATATCATACTTACAAGGATGCAAGCATAGATTACTAAATATTTCTTTTTCACACTCTAAGCAAAATCTACCCCTCACAGAGCATTAGTGTTGACTCATATTCAAAAGATACTTGCAGTACGTAGGCATATTGGCCTTCAGCACAAGTATGAAGTCTTATCTTAGTATTACATTAGAATTTCATGGCCTTGTTGAAAATGAAATAAACATTAACCCTCATGTAAAAGTAGTCATAAGCTGCTAGTCATAGATCCACTCCTTGAATTCTTATTTTCAGACGCCAGCATTTGCACTATAAACCATTAGGTTTTCACTACATCTAGAATAAAACTTGATACCACTAGATCCTTGAAAGTACACCCTTGAAAGCCAGCAGTATACCTAGGTGGCCAAGAAGGCCAATGGCATCCTGGCCTGTATCAAAAACAGTGTGTCCAGAAGGAGTAAAGAAGTGATCATGCCCCTGTACTCAGCACTGGTGAGGCCACAGCTTGAGTACCGTGTTCAGTTCTGGGCACCACAGCATAAAAAATACATTGAGGTGCTGGAGAGAGTTCAGAGAAGGGCAACGAAGCAGGTAAAGAGTCTGGAGAAAATGTCTTATGAGGAGCAACTGAGGGACCTGGGGTTGTTTAGTCTAGAGGAGAGGAGGCTGAGAGGAGACCTTCTCTCTACAACTACCTGAAGGGAGGCTGTAGTGAGGTGGGCATTGGTCCCTTCTCCCAGGTAACTAGTGATAGAATGACAGGAAATGGGCTTTAGTTGCACCAGGGAAGGTTTAGGCTGGATATTACTAAAAATTTCTTTGCTGAGAGTGGTGAAGCATTGGAACAGGTTGCCCAGGGAGGTGGTGGAATCATCATCCCTGGAGGTGTTCAGAAAACGTGTAGATGTGGCACTTCAGGACATGGTTTAGTGGTCATGATAATGTTTGGTAAGTGGCTGTACTTGATGATCTTTAAGATCATTTCCAACCTTAATGATTCTATGATTCTACTAAGAGATGCAGTCTGTTCATGGACAATTTCCTTCGTGCCACTTCTAAAAAAGCCTAGAGATGTAAAATAAAGTAAGTCCCAAGATTCCTTGTCATTCTACTTATCCAACAAAGTCCATGGGATGATCTTGCATAAAAGTGTGTAGATGAAGTGGACAAAATCTATACTGACTTGAGGATTAATTTTATTGATTTGCATAGGGATGATTTCATGGTGTTGTCAGTAAAATTGACTGAGAACAAAACATCAAAACCAGTAACATGGCAGGAGGATTGTTAGATGCATTTACTTTGTACAGCTAAATTAGTAGCATTTTGTAGCTGTTTGCATTTTGGCCAGAAATTACTAAATTTCTGAACCTTGAAAATTTCATGAGTAACAGAAAAGGAAGTTGCTAGTATTTATTATTCATTTGTGCAAGATTCCAGATATGTCATTAGAATCATAGAATTGTCAGGGTTGGAAGGGACCTTAAAGATCATCTAGTTCCAAACTCCCTGCCACTGGCAGGGACACCTCCCAC
>JANIJG010010406.1:0-17768 GCA_024611175.1 Megaceryle torquata
AACACCAAGACAGCATCAGCTCCAAACAAGTCCCTCACAGCTTAGTTAGATGCTGGCCATTACAGTGTGGAGAGACACCTCCTGACCCTCTCCTCAGCCCCTTGTCATTAGCTAAGCATGGGTTCTGCTTCCTGGTAAGCTAAATGCATTTGGGGCTGTCCTGCGAAGTGGTGCTAAACCTGACCACTGCATTTCCATTATCAGCAGGCTTCAAGTTTCCATGGACAATTCATGGTACCAGCCCTTGGTCTTCCACAAAGCTCCTCTCTAAGGAAGCTGGAAAAAATCAGACTTGATGGCTTCCCTGATGAAATGCCATGGACTGACTCACATGGAGGGGAGATGACCCAAGCCTGGTCTAAAACTCTTCCTCTTTGAATGCAGTTTGAGCCTATATCTGGTTTCTCCACCTCCTTAAAATCTGTTCACATCTCTGCCACAGACATCCCACCTCAGACACTCCAGTTCTTGGGGCCCAGGCAGATTATGCCACCTGGATAGTAGGAACCCACCTCCCCACCATGTATTCCCCTCTACCTCATTACCTAGAAATACTATCAGCACAGAGCTGTCAGAGAAGGAAAAGCACAAGGCATTCCCAGAGCCGGTGTGTGTATAAATACATATGGACAGTAACTGCCACCTTGTGGAGATTTGCATGTCACAAATTGTCTTAACCAGCAGCAGATAGCAATAAGGCTTCAAACAGCTCCCAGGAATTTCTTACCTTCCCTATTTACCAACCTGGACCAGTTCAGCTTTCCCTCTTCAGAGGAGGTAAAAATTGCATTTCATGTACGTGGGCTTCCCTAACATCTCCCTAAGAATTTTTCAAGTTCCTCAAACTCAGCTAATTGATCTTTAATGAATATGGAAGCATCTGACTGTGTATGCTTCTAACCTGCATGAAATCTCCATTGAAAATAAGGTTGCCACAGTATAGTTCAACCTCGGCTAAACTGAGCGGAGGGCTCACTGCCTCCCCAGAGCTCCTCAGACTTCTTCCTGTCATAGTTTTGTGCTTGGTCTTCTGACTGAAGAAGGCCTACAAATTCAGGTTTCAGGAGCTGGGGTACAGTGGGTATACAGGTAAAACACTGTCTGGATAGCTGAGCCCAAAGAGTAGTAGTAAACAGAGTTTAATCCATTTGGCAGCCAGTCATGAGTGGTATCCCTCAGGGCTCAGTACTGGGGCCAGTTCTGTTTAATTTCTTCATTGGTGACCTGGATGAGGAGACCAAGAGCACCCTCAGTAAGTCTGCGGACAACAGCAAGCTGGGTAGAAGTGTCAACCTGCTTCAGGGTAGGGAGGCTCTGCAGAGGGATCTAGGCAGACTAGATCGATGAGCCAAGGACAATGGTATGACTTCCAGTAAGGCCAAGTGCTGGGTTCTGCACTTTGACCACAACAATCCCCAGCAGCACTAGAGGCTTGGGGAGGAGGGGCTGGAAAGGTGCTCAGCAATGGTGGACCTGGGAGTGTTGGTTGACAGCTGGCTGAACTTGAGCCAGCAGTGTGCCTAGGTGGCCAAGAAGGTAAATGTTGTCCTGGCCTGCATCAGGAACAGTGTGGCCAGTAGGACCAGGGAAGTGACTCTACCCCTGTACTTGGCCCTGGTGAGACCACATCCCTCACTACAAGGACAACCATGAGGCACTACAGCATGTCCAAACTGGTGAAGGGCCTAGAGCACATGCCTTATGAGGAGCTGCTGAGAGTTGAGGTTGTTTAGCTTGTAGAAAATAAGGCTCAGGTGAGACCTTTTTACTCTCTACAGCTACCTGAAAGGGAGTGGTAGAGAGGTGGGGGTCAGTCTGTTCTCCTAGGTAACGTGATAGAACAAGAGGAAATGGCCATAAGTAGTGCCAAAGGAAGTTTAGATTAGACATGAGGAAGAATTTATTTACTGAACAGTTTATCAGGCCCTGGAACAGCTTGCCCAGGGTATATATGAGTTGCACAGATGTAGTTCTCAGGGATATGGTTTAGTTATGGTCTTCTCAGGGTTAGGTTAAGGATTGGTCTACACAATCTTAAAGGTCTTTTCCAATCTAGAAAATTCTGTGATTGTGACAAGTATTGCTTCAGAGGAAGAGCAGAGGCTCCCTCCCATGGCTAGGCCCCTGTTAAGCCTGGTGCTCTGTCCCACAGTGCCTGTTCTCAGTATTAGGTTTACACGGGGGGCAGGGATCTATATGGTGTCATATTATAAAAGCCACCTAGAAGCTGCCACTACATCAGACAGAGCCAGAGACGACCAGCTCCAAGAAGGACCTGCTGCTGGCCAAAGCTAAACTCTGTGACAACATACTTAAGCTACACAACAGCAGCAGGCCAAGAAGAACAAGAGTATGTGAGAAAAACATTCCTGCAAATACCAGTTAAAGGAGGGGCAGGTGTGCCAGGCACCAAAGCAACACTTCCCCTGCAGCCTGTGGTGAAGACCAGGACAAGGCAGACTGTCCCCCTGCATCCCATAGTTTAATGGTGGAGCAGATACCCACCTCCAGCCCAAGGACTCCACATGAGAGCAGGTGAATGTGCTCCAAAAAAGGCTGTAACCCCATGGGAAATTCATGCTGAAGCAGGCATCTTATCAGGACTTGTGACCCCTCAGGAGACCCCTAGTGGAACAGTCCATTCCCAAAGAACTGCATACTGTGGACACCACACTGGAGCAGAGAAAGAGGAAGAAGCAGCAGACAACACATTGTGAACTGACTGCAAACCCCATTCCCCTGGGGAGGCTGCTCAGGGAGAGGGACATGAAAGAGAAAGAAGTGAAACTGAGCCTGGGAAGAAGGGAGATCTAGGTGTTTACAGATTTGTTCTTGTTTATTATCTTACTGTTCAACTGCATGAAATTATTTTTCCCTAAATAGTCTGTTTTCCCTGTGACTAATTGTGAGTGATCTCCCTCTCTCAAGCCACAAGCATTTCTATCATTTTCTCCCCATCCTATTGAAGAAAGGCAGTGATAAATCTTGGTGGGCACTTGGCAACCAGCCCCAGTCAACCCATCAGTTAGTCTCCCCCTCACTTGACCAAGGGGAGGGACCAGTACTACCATTAGTCTAGCCAGGATTTCACCAGTTTATTCCTCAAGGCAGTTCTTTGGGTGGATCAAAGCTGCACATCATAAAGCACACCAGGAGCTACTATGCTGGTTTGTTGGTATTGGTAAAACAGTAGTTTTGTCCTTGCTAGATTCAGCTAATTTTGATGAAGTGTAAGGATTTAAACAGAATAATTACAAATATTCATAGAATCATTCAAGGCAGGAATCCAAGTACAACTTTATTAATTTCAAGGATGGAATGGAAAGCAGATGGGTTAACTGCAGTCAAAGTTCAGCTGACTGCTGCTGTAAGAGATGTGGAAGAGATGGGTGAGTGGTTAAGAGAATCCTTCCCCAAGTGCATTACAGCTGTTTCAACACAGATGGAGTTAAGGAGCATCACTATTTCACCAGTATCTAATCATGCATAGTTCCCTTGTCTACTCCAAGCCCTTGGCCCTCTTCACAGTAGTTAGTCCTCTCTCATTAAGCCCAGTTATTCCAGCCACATGTTCCAATTGCTGCACTCAAGAAAGTACTTCTCTTCCTGTTGGCCAGCACACTATAAGCAAGCAAGCTATGTAAAGGTCTGCAGACAAACCCATCTTGCTCTACAAGTTTAACAGCAAGGCACAGATTCCAGGTATTTCACAGCAAGTGAAACAGACTGCAGTCATTACCTGAGGGCAGGAGAACTTCCTCCTGAAGCCCTTACTCTCACAAGAAACCTTTGTATGTTGTTTCTTCCCTGACAGGTACATTGTTTCTTCCAAACATTTAAGTCAGTTGGCCATCTACCACTTCCCTCTTTAAGACATCTTTCAGACTGCTGGATCAAAGCAGTCAGTTCTGTCCATGACTCTACACAACTGTCTGGCATATGGCAGTACTGGTCTCAACCCTTTGCATCAAAAAAGCCAACAACAAATATGCCCACCAACCTCTCCAGGGTATTACTTAACACTCATGTGGCAGGGCACACAGACCAAGTTTTTCAGCAAGCCTACCTGTACTCATTCCATCTAGGGCAAAATGCTTATTTGCTATATCTAGGCCTTGTTAAATGCTGAAACACCACATTCTTGCCTGGTGGTAAACAGACCAGTTCCCAACCTGAACTGGGGTTCTCTTCTCCCAGCAGGGAGACTGTGGCTGTAGGAACTCCAGAATTGTAGGAGCCTCCATATATTCTGAACAAGGTATAACATTAGACTTTGCTTTCCATCACCCTTAATGACAAGGGCCAACATCAAAGACTTAAATTCTGGCATAACTACATATTTGAGAAGAATATGCTTGCTGATTCCTTTAAAGGGAAACTGCATATTCCCCAGTGCCAAGCCTTGAAGAACACCTCCTTTGAAATAAGGCCATGCAAATTATTTTTACCATGCTGTGCCTACATGCCCATCCTCAGACCAGGAAGATGGTCTGTCACAGGAAGGTGAAGGGCTCACTGCACTTTAAGAACTACATGACACCCCCAGTTTCAGCACAAGAGTAACATCAACCTTTCTGATCTTTCTTAAATTTCCAGTTACTTTGTAACCTGGATCTTTCAAGGCTACTGCAGGGTAGCCTCTTACCAAGGGTGTGAACAAAGCATTAAACTCAACACATGAGCAGCAATTCCATTGCCTGCACTTTTCCCCTGCCGTAATAGGTAACAATCTGGTTTGGACTTACCTCAGCAGGAATACTGTACATTGCAGCACACCTGAGCAGCTTCCTTATTTCTTCTGGATAAAATTGAATGTCAAGAGCTGCTCCTGAACTTCACCTGGACTTTTCACTAGGGATTTTTAAGCCTTTCTTGCTCTCAGCTACTGCCCAGAGGGAGTAAGCAGGACAGCCAGGAACTGCTTTTAAAAGCAAGGTTTTTTTGCAGATGGTGTGATGTTAACATTGCATTCTTGCTCCAGCTTCATGTTACTCTCTCCAGACACACCCATCCACAGCATCACTTGAGGTAGTGGTTTCCCACTTGCCTGTGTGAACAGTCTTTCACAGCTGCACTCCTCTCAAAAGACCAGAGCAGCACAGAATACATTTTGCATGTCCTTCTTATTGTATAATCACAACACAGAGCTTACATCCGAGAAGATTCTCACTGGCTCATCCTCTTATAAAGGGTGTGGTCACTGACTAGAAAAAATCTTGTTTTATGCAGCAAGCTGTTGAAGGCCCTCAGTCCTCAGGAAATTCATGCATGCTTGTAACATGAGCATAAGGCTGAGTCACACATGAGCTCCCTGCCACAAAGACAAGAGACTCACTCATTGCACATTGTCTGCACACATATCAGGAAGTCTTGTTTTTTCATCAGTGATACCCAGTGAGCAGCAGAGCCCACCCAGCCCTAATTAGGCATAGCTGTGAGCTACAGGCCTGATTCCTTGTTTACCAAATTCTTATCCAGGACAACACCCAAGCCATCAAGAAAGCCATTTTGATATGGCAGAAAACACAGAGTGGTTCTCCTTGGTAGGTATGTTCTATGGTAGAACTGGTATTAGGTTCTGATAACATACAGACAAGTCTTAACTTCCCAGTCTGAAATTAAGCTTGACGAATTTTAAAAGAATCTTTAGTTAAAAAGTAGCAATGAAAGAGTATGTATCCCACCCAGTGATCACCCTCATTTGTGTAACTCTTAAATGTCCCTTTCTGTATCTGCAAGCCAGACTGACACTCTTTAGATTACAGCCTGGTGATTACACGAAGTGGCAGCAGTCTTCTAAAGCAACTGTCATTGCCATCCTATGCAACACTTTTTCACCTCCAGCAATAATCTAATATTAGATCAAGTTGCATTTGAAGAGTCTTTGTATCCTCCAGACAGTACTCCTTTAACCCAGCAAACACTGACACTGACATCACAAAATTCCTCACATTTTCATTTAACCAGTGTAATATCCAAAAGTGAAGCATTTATACTTTATTGTACTCATTTACATAGATGAAGAGAATAGTTTCCATCATTTAACATAGCTAGCTTGTTCAGAGTTAAGTAGAAAAGTTACAGGCTATAATTTAGCCGAAGCACTCATGCTTCAAAGTCTCCATGGATGGAGATTAGACTAGACTTTTAATGGTCTCTTCCAGCTTCTCTTTATTGGCCCCAGAGAACTCCTGCACCTGTAAAGAGAGATTTGATTTTTAGAACTGTTGCAGTCAACACTTCATAACATTGTTGCATAAAATCAACACATATACACCTATTCAACTCTGCTATAACTGAAGTTTCTTCACCCCCAAGAGTACTCTACAGATATTCACCTATTCATCTCCCACGCAACTCAGGCAAAAACTGGGACAAAAGTCTATCCAGAATAGTTTCCAGGCTACCACTGCTACAGCTTTCTATGTAAAAGAAAGGAAAAGACAACTAATCCTGAACCAGTGCTGTGTAAGAATCAAATACAGGCTTGAAGATACTATGGAGGTCACTACACAGAGGTACCTCAAAGTTACCATGGGTTACCAATCAAAATCTGGAAGAACTGCTCCAATTGAGCTGTCCCTGAATCTGGCTTCTCCTGTAAGAGTTGTCCTTACTGAAACTTACACAGCAGAAAGATAAAGACAGCATCCATGTCTCAAAAAAAGTGTCTGTCTTACTGTACCTACAGGGGTGCAAAGTAGAGCAAAATAAACTAGAAACCATGAAATTGCTTGCTTGGTACTCATGTATCCAGAAAACTGCCAAGGTCACTCAAAATAAAAAGCCACAAACAAGGGTTAAGCATATCACCTTCACATCATAATCATTCTTCCAATTACATTAGGAAGCTATGGAATTTACACTGAGGAAACTGTTAAAGGGTCATTATTAGTCATGATTTGGCCCCACAGCAAATTGAAGGTCACAACATTTGACACTTTAAGGCACAATTCCAGTGCCTTCAGTCAAAAAGCTTCCATGCAGACATTTTACTCTAGAAAAGCCTACCTTCAGCTTTCCTGGCAAATTAAAAGCCTGAGATAACACATTGCTCAGCAATTCTTTAGCTCGGGCAGACAGCCATTCACAACTACCGTGCAAAGCCAGACCACTATGCTCTCAGAGCATGGTCTATATCCTGTCTCATCCACCTCTTGCAGAGCTGGCATGTAGAGGTCTGTTCAGCCCTCTGACAAGGACAGGACCTCCACTTAACAGGTTTCATAGCCTCTATGTAAAGCATCCAAGGAGTTGTTTCAGATGTGTGTATATTTATCTTAGACACTTTTGTTTTGGTGGGATTCCATAGGTTTAGTCATGCCTCTGCTTCAATATAGCTCCATCCAGAGAACAAAGGTTAACCAAGATCAGCTAAAAGCAGGGTGCTAGGCAGACTAACAGTTGTAACAAACATATGAGCTCACTAATCTCTCATGAAGCTCTGCCCATAATAAGACTAGCCTATAACACTAACTCAATTCACTACCTGTGAGATTTTTGCCTCATTAGTTAACTACTGGTCCGTGTTACATGTGCTGCAGCACTAAGATGAACTTGCTCACTGGGGAGTGTCTTAATCTAGTGGTGCCCGATACATTATCAAAAGAAAGCAGGCTGTGTAGCCTAACACTCCCAACCTTCCATCAAGCGTTTAGCTTGCCTGATCCAGTTCCAAAAAAGCAGAGCCTACCTTTTTTCCATTCTTGTAGAACTGGAACGTTGGCATGCACTTCACATCACAGTGTGTAGCCACATCCTGGAACAGGCAAAAAACTATCTTTAGCTGTGGATGTCTGAAGGACTTTAAAGTTAGAACCTGCTAGCTGCCTTTTGTTTAGGTGATAGGGCAAAGCTGTTACGGCTCAAAATGAAGCAAAAGCACATCTGGTAGTCTACCACTGGTGAAAGCAGTGCAGTGTTAACACCTCCTGTAAGTAAACCTGAGAGATCCTCCCCTCAGCATCTTACTTGTGCAATAGCAAAGACATTTACTATAGCTGTACTCTCATTTGGAATAAAAACAGACCTTTACATCAAAACAGAAATGACCGTAAGGGCCAAGAGCCCTATAGCAACTCCAGTGTTTCAACTGAACACTGTTCAAGTACCTATCTGACATTGCTGGAACTGCTATACATCAGACATTTTATTCCACTTAGTTCACTACATAAGAGGAAACAGGACCACAAGCAGTGGAGGGACCAGAGATATAGCAACAGACAATTGACACATTAGTTTTAAAGACTGCATGAAAACAGCTTAAAGCCTTAGACTAACACTCCCCCCCTAAAGTAGAGGGTCAGTGTTCCCAAGCTATCCAACACATGCCATTTAGCTTCAAGTGTGCAGATAAGCAAGGCAGTTCTGTTCAGGTGTCTTAAAATAAATCATTCTTTCAAGTGTAAGTGCTAATCTTCTATCTCTACTTTTCAAAGTTGAGGTAATCTCTCATTTTGTTTTGGTATCTGCAAGGACATTTTAAAAGAGCCGTTTCATTTTCACTTGTGTGGAAATCACTATCTGTCCTCTCAGTATCATC
The DNA here is from genome assembly GCA_024611175.1 of Megaceryle torquata. Lineage (NCBI taxonomy): Eukaryota > Metazoa > Chordata > Aves > Coraciiformes > Cerylidae > Megaceryle > Megaceryle torquata. Next base: position 8,543 of record JANIJG010010406.1, read on the forward strand.
CCAGACCATACCTGGGCATCATCCACATCAATTTCGATGAACACCACATCACCATACTTCTCACACAAACTCTGGAATGAAGCAAGAAACCATGCAGTTAGTTTTCCATGAAAGCTTTCTTTTAATAGACACATTCATATAAATCGTAAGGCTGAGGCTGCTTACCCTCCCAGTGAAATGTGCCTTGCTATCTTGAAGCAGCTATTTTATGCATTAGGGAAAAAAAATTTCTGTTCTAATACCTAGAAGTGTCTGTTGAAACTCATTCAAACATAAGCCACATAGAGAAAACTCTAATATCTCAAGACATAAGTGAAAGGCTTTCTCTTACAGCCTTCAGCTGATCACCAAAAGATGCTACAGCCTCTCATACTTTACCAGGAGATATTGCCAACCTAAATGCAGCTGGAGTGATTGCAATAACTGTATGCAGAAAGATAAGCATTGTTACCATACTACAACCCACCTCTTGAGGCAATGCAACTGTTAGGTCCTTACAGACCTGAGATGCATGTAAGCATTAGAACAGCAGAAGTTAAACCATGTTTGAGCTCCCAGCTGTATCAAAGGTCAGTTTAACTCAACAGCTTCAAAGCAGGTACTTCTGAGACTTCTCTTTTCCAGAGAACACTGGCAATCAAGTGATAAAAGGAAGTTTCCTCTACATTACTGTCAAGAAGTACAAGAAACCATTTCTATATAATTTCATATAGTTACCAATAAAAACAGGCTACTTACGTGGAAAAAGGGCTTGATCATTTTGCATGGTCCACACCATGTGGCAGAGAAATCAACTACTACAAGCTTCTCAGCAGCAGATTTCAGTTCTGCCTCAAATTCAGACTGTAAAAGAAACAGAACACATTAGTGATTTTTGTTGTCCTTTCCAAAGGACTTTAGACTATGCCAAAGCTAACTTACTCTCAGCCTTAATACACCAACCATTTTGGTAACTCTTTAAACACTTAACTGGGGTATCTGTACTACCATGTAAGTGCTTCAGTATTAATTGCTTCTACCATCAGCCCATGTCTTAGGACTCTTCAATTAGAAAAGACCACAATTCTCAGTCACCCCAACTCCCTTAATTTTGGAAGCATTAGCTAGAAATTGAGCCTATGATTCTCAACTCTAGCAGCTTTGTTTGGTGCTATTCCCTGAATGTGATCCTTACATATTTTAATCCTTTTTAATTTCTCTCTTGGCAGGATGACTTCCATTTTCTTTTAGGACAGACTTTCCTCTGCAGAAGTTGTAAAGGACAAACCTTTGTCCACTCCTCCAGCCTGATGTCTTTTCCAATCGATGGCTAACATCAAAACAATGTTGTGTGGTTTACTCCATAGAATGTCTTCTAAAGCAACTTCAAATAGTTATTTTACTTATTTTGCCAAGTGGACCCACATTTAACATCATTAGCCAAAACAATGCTATATATACAGGCTACACAAGTAACACCCAATACTTATTTAGATCTTCAAGCCTGTTTGTTGCTGTTACACTCATTTTTAGACAGTGTTCTGGGAAATTTAGAGCTCCTTACATGCCATTAGCCACATTTTCTAGTAACAAAAGTGAATGTTTGAGCATAACTGGAAGACATTAAAAGCAATAAATACTTGCACACTAGCAAAAGGCAAACAAGCAGCTCAGGCAGAAGCAATAAGTGCTAGTCAGCTCCTGACAGTCTTTTCCAAAGCAAGCAGAAGCCACTTCAACATTCCTCAACCTCATTTTCATGACAGTGCAAGCTTCAGGAGAGCTGTTAATATTAAGCATAAGCTGAAATTAAATTTATAAGAGACAGCTGCTTTACTCTCTACAACTTAACAGACTAGAGCAATTGAGTTCTGTCAGAAATAGCTAATCAAAAGCAGTGTGATTACTACATGTACCCAGTGGTTGGTTTTGCAGCACAGGAGTTAACTTATTAATGCCAACTTCTGCAATCAGACACAGTAAGACTTAATTCTAGTAACCTATTCCCCCCATTAGAGAATGCCATGCAGGTGAGGAGCCAAGAGTGCACACAAGCAGGTTATGAGTATAATTGACAAGCAAAGGGTCCTGCACCAGCATTTTTATGTATAAACCTACATGAAAGTCTTCATAAATTCCTGTAACTTCAAATACACCTGGCATTACATCTCCCTGCTAAGACATTGTCCCTCCCAAAGTAATTGTCTTCAGAAGTGCAGCCACCACATGCAGGGTTCTTCCTTCCTTGCATCTTGGATATTCAGTCTACTCTGCTGTAAGATTAGTAACTAACACTCCACATCACCTACTTTCAGTCTGAAAGAGATGTTTTCCTGTTTCTCCACGTTCTCACACTTGTGTACTGACATTCCTGTGCCCAAACCTCAAAGAGTACCCCATTCCCAACAACATCATTCACCATCTCTGTACACAGCAATCCATTCTAGCTGCTCCCTACAACAGCTTATACCACAAGTTCTTCAGTCAAGCCTCACTCCTCTACACCTTCAAATCCTACAGCTTGTGTTTTGGTATAGCTTCACACCTCTGCACTGTAACATCACCAGCTCTAATCAATTCCACTTCCTGCACCTGCCAATTTGACCATCTTCTTACCCTTAAGTTTTCTGTCCAGCTGCATAATTACTACAAAAGGAAGTCCAGCCCTGGGATGTATTTGTCATACAGCCACACATCGCAGGTTTGATACTGCACTGAACAATGGGAACATGGCAGGGCATGGCACAGTTGGTCACACACCATACACCATTAGAGAGTACAATCAGGTGTTACACTGAGTCATCTCTACTATCAGCCAAAATTGCTGTGGGAGAGTGAGAAGAGATACAGGGTCCAAAGATGCTTACTCTTAAGTTAAAAAAACTGGTCTAAGGAGAAGTCCTTAAAGTATTCCCACAGAGCTTAATGTCTCTAAAGGAAGAAATACAGTGGACCCATCTAGGTGACTTCCATAGTAGTATGTCACATTAACTGCAAAGTGACAAGCTTTCATAAAAAAGTCATCTTTAACAGAAGGGGAACCTCCCACCACAATACCATTTGGTCACAGTATTAGTGGATCTTAGCTTTGTTAACTAATATGTTCTTCAGGTAGCACCTTGCTGGGGGCAACTTGACCTGTTTGGTTTTTTTTTTTAACCACCACCTCCCTGAGCACAAACAAATTTTCCTTTTGCTTGTATTGTCCTTCAGCAGAAAAGCGCATTCCACATTCAAATACATTGCTAGCAGGCCTTTGTTGCAAAGAGACAAGAAAAAGGCTCTAGTAATGAAAGGCTCTAGTGCAGCAGGGTAATACCTCACAATGGAGGCTACCAGCCATAGACAGTGGTGAACAGAGTCTGCTGCTCTCAGCAATAGATAAAATAGCTTTAATCAAATATGCCAGATGGTGTGGACCTTAGTTGTACACTTGATTTTCAACACATCAAGTCACCCTTGAACCTGGATTAACCCAGTCATCAGCTGACTGCCAATGGTTACTACATAATTTAGTGGCTTGGCTGTTTTTAATACAGAAACTAGCACAAACAGACTGAACATTCAACTGCCTGAACTCCCTAGCAGACACCTGCAAGGTGAAGCTGCAAGTTTTCAATATTTGCTTTAATTCAAATTAGAGAGGCACCTAGTGTGAAGAGGAGAGCTTTGGTGACACCAGGTTTGGGTTATTTTTAACAGTTTATAAACTCCATTAGCTTCTGCTATAAAAGGCATTTATGTCCCATAACCAAACCCAGATACATGAGTCACCCATCTGAATACCACATACTTAAACCAACTGAAATACTTCTGTCCATTAGTAGGGACTTGAGAGGGACCAATAAGGCACCCTGAAAGTAGCAGCCATTCCTCAGAAGCTAGTCACTTTCTGTGGTGTGTTGAGGACCCAGACCACATCTAGCTAGCTGTCATTTCAAATTGCTTCACAGCCACTACTCACAGAAGCTTTTGCAGGTAGTAGAAGAATGGGATTTCCTCTTTTTATCAGAGGAGAATACAAAACTGCTTTGCTGAAAAACAGAACTGATTCAGAAATCCCATTTGCACTGTACTTGAATACTCTGGGTGTTGCTGATGTTGAAATCTTCTTGTCAGCATGACTATTGAGTCCATGCTTGCCATGGACAAGCAGCAAAACCATGCTTTAACTACAGCAGACTATTTAATCAGTGCTCATAGTTGGGAAGATAGTGGGTGGAAGCCTAGCCCACTTTAAGTTAGTCTTCCTCCAAAGCCAAGTTTGACTCCATTTTCAAGCTGTTCCAGCCTATGTCAAAAACCTCAAACCTTACTCAAGAATTTCACCTCTTCTGTCCCTCCCTAAACAGAGAGGGGAGAGATGCAAACCAGAGTAAGAATTTCAGGCTGAACTCACACACCATTCCATCTCCAGGACCTGAATAGTATCGCATTTCATTCATCTTAACTTTAAGGAGTTTTACACATTCACAGATACTCGAGCATACTAATTCTTGTGACCACACCTTATGCATCAGATATTAACACCTCAGCAGTCCAGTGAGGAACATCTGCCATGCTTTTCATTTACACAGGGAACCGACTAGAGAAGAGCATAGCCCAGAAGACAAACCTGGATGCCATCCAGCATCACTCAAAGGCCCCTCACAATCAGATCAAACTGACACTTCAACCAAACTTGGAAGTTCAAAATGTAAGACTAGCCCAAACAGGATTTTCCCTGAAATAAAGAGCTCACCAAGTTTGCACATTTTTTGAGATTTAGGCTCATAAGTTACAGCTAACAAATACTCTATTATTGTCTATCAACCATGTCAGCTGATGTGCACAAGACCACACACTTATTTCATACCAGCAGAATATTCTCCTTCCGTGTTGGCCTAGGCTTCTTCACTAGTCTGCATCACAAAGCCATAGACAGGTTTGTATTCACAGAACCACACAAACAACACGGTGCTGCATTAGTGCACTTAACAAATCAGACAGCATCATAACCAGGTAAATACTTCTTATGCTAGCAACTCCAGTTATTTAAGTACAGGAACAGGCTCTAGTAATTCCTTTCAAGTCAGAAAACTAGATTCACGCTTTCCATTAACTCCTATCCAGAAGCAGGCACCAGAACTTCGGCCACTCTGCCACGAAAGCCACTTGGTCCCATGCACACCGGCAGTACATTAGACAAGCTGGGACTTCTGAATTAGAGTACCACAGCACCCTGTTATCAGCTCAAGAAATAAAACACGGCATTTTCTTAATATTTCGAAGGGAGATGAGCAGTCATTTGTTCTTCCCCCTTGGCAGCCAGGCGAGCCCTCTCTTCCACCGCTGCAGGGGCGAGGCCGGCACCTCCTGCCCGCGCGGCCCAGCCGCACACAGGCTGCAAGGCTCCTCGGGCCAAGGCCTCACCCGGGCCCACAACAGCCCAAGAAGGGCTCACTCAAGCTTCTCTCGGCGGCCCCGACAGGCCCACTCCCCGCCACCTGGGAGGCGATGCTCCCCTCACCTCGCCTGCCCCCCTCCCCGATCACGGCTAAAGGACGGGGCCCCGCCACGCCCATCGCGGAGGACGAAACACGCTGCCCTCCGCTGGCTACCCAGCAGAAAAGGTGGCCCACCGGCCGGAGCTACCTGAGCGGCGCGGGCAGAACGTGGTAAGGCCGGCGCCAACGGCCATGTGCCTAACGGACTCACCAGGCTGCCCACGCTCTTCACCATGGCGACGGCTCGGGGTCGGCGGCTAAACGGCAAGAAGGCGGCCTTAGGCCTCGTTCCCACGCTCTGCTCAGCTCGCAAACCCTACACAGCCTACAGCTGCCTCAGAGATATCCCACGACTACCCAGGCGCCCGCCTTATATGCCCGTCGCCGCGCCGCACCCCGCGCCTGCGCGACGGCCGCCCCGCCCCCGCCGCCTCTCCCCGCCCCATGGTGGGGAGCGCGGATTATGCCGGTTGCGGGTGACCCGGTGGCGTGCGCGGGGGGTACGGGGGCAAAGGGGTGCGTGCTCGCGCGACGCCCGTCGTCGCGCCATCCGGGGCTGCGGAAGGGGCTCGGGGTTCCCCCCCGGGCAGCGTGGGGAGGGCGGGCGTCGCATCCCAGCTTGCTGCCGGGAAGAAGCAGTAGCGACACGCAGGCACGACACACACACGCACGCAGGAGCCCGGCGAGTCCCTGAAAAGTGCTGTGTAACGATGAGCAGGAAGTATTTCGGAGGCACCGTCCCTCAGCCTGGCACGCACCCATTCCCTCCTCCTCCTTCCCCCGGGCAAGGCCCGGCTCTCTGACGCGACGCCCGGTTCGTATTACGGGAAGAAGGAGGCTGGTGCTGCCCGTAATGCGGGAAGAGTGTGGCTGCTGCTGAGCGGCAAGGCAGGAAACGGCCGGAACGGAGGAATAAATCACGGGAGTGCTTTTTCCTTATACATATTTTTTTAATTTTTATTCTTTCAACTTCTCGTTTTTGTTTTGCGGGCTTTTGGTTTGTTTGTTTAGTTGGTTGGTTTGGTTTTGTTTGTTTTGGTTTTTTCGTAAGTGTTTTGGTGGGTTTTTTGTTTGTTTAGTTGGTTGGTTTTGGTTTGGTTTGGTTGGTTGGGGTTTTTTAAATTATTTTTCTTTCCCCCACCAAAAGCAGGGATAGGGCAGCAGAGCAGCTGTGTTTCCCTGTGGGCTGCAGGCTTTCTGCAGCACAGAAATATTTGCTGGCATAAGCGGTGCATGCCTGGTGGTAAGCACTAAAATCAGTGTAGATGACTTAGACGCACTATGAGCATCTTCAGTAGTTCACCTCTTCGAGGGAGTCGGCCAGGACCAGCAGTAGTCCTCACAGAAACAATTCCTTTCAGTTTTCCAGGCCGAGGGGACTCTGTCACGACAACTTAAATTTCTGTTTGTCTCATTTATTTCTCTGTCTTGAAGGGGTCCTTTGTTCTGCTGCCCACTGCTGCACTACTGCCTGGGCCAGAGCGCAAGAGTGCAAAATGGGGCTGTTGCTTCCCTCCTTTCCTGTTGGCTGGTGGCATTTCATTTTGGGAGTACAGAGTTACTGACTCCCGCTCCCACTACATGGGACACAGGAAAAGTGATGCTAGATTTTGGGTTACTTAGTGCTGGGTGTGTCATGAATCGGGTATTTCTGCAGGCCTTAGAAGCTGGGTTAACAGCCTGTCAAAGGTTTGCTCTGGGATGCAGCAGAGCAGAGGACAGGAGGACTTAGCAGAGGTCCTGGATAAAAAGATGCTTTTTCATTAGCGGGGGGGGGGGGGGGAAGTGTGGCTTGGATACAGGTACAAACCCATCCCAACAGAATGTGTCTCAGTATTTTGCTTTGCTTTGTGGTGGACACTGAAAGGCTGGTAACACCCTTCACAGCCTCAAAGCTTGCCCCATGATATTTGTGCTGGAGAACTTTTAGGTTGGAAATTTGTACTGAGAATAAGTCAGTTTTTATTTTGGAAGTGTATTGAGCGTGGCTTACTGCAGCAGCAGAAGTACAACAACCACTAGGCCTTTTCTAACCCCATGGTGCCATCCGTTTTGGACTTCTTCCTGGTTATGAGTGCAACTTTTATGGCCACTGTGGTAGGTCACCTCCTGCCTAGCCTTTTCCAGATCTGGTTTTGCTTACCTGAAGCACTTCAGGTGCTGCTGCCCATACTTCTTCCCCTGCCTGTCCCATGCCATGAGCATCCCCTTTTTTCTTTGATGGCAACATCAGAAGAGCTAGGATGTCTGTGTGAGAAGCAGTGCTATGAGGGTTTGGTAGCTCTTGATGACTTTTGCTTTTTCTCCAGCTGATCCTTGCTGCCATTCTGCCCATATGCCCCTGTTACAGACAGAGGAAGCTGGTGCATATGCCCTGTGTTGCTTTGGGGAGGCCCAGATGCTGTGGCTGGCTCAGGAGAGGGAAAGCAGGAAAGCCTTATCAGCCAAGGCACCTTGCTTTGAAACCTGCTGCCAGGCAGGATAAAAAGATAGAGGAACCCAGACTACCTTCAAAACCCAGCTCTCAAACACCCCAGCTCAGCTCAGCATCCCATGGCTCTCGTAGAAGCTAGTGCAAGCGAAGGCAGGAAATAACCCACCCATATAATAAATTCCTTAGTGCTGCTTTCAACAGGTGAACATGGATGGATAAACCCTTTCTGAACTATGAGGAGAGATGCCTACATGTCCCCTGTCTTCAGATCCCATCTACAGTGATTTGCTTCCTTGTATACTTACAGTCAAGTACAGGCTTAGACACACAGCCGTTTGAAGTCCAAAATGTTGCTGTGAGATTGTAGTATGAATGTCTAAAATAGCTGGACAGTAATGTAGTTTACAGGATCTGTGCTTGATTCATAGAATGTACTTGTTACTATCATGCCATCACATAATAAATATCGTACAGAGGAATGTGACTCTTCTGTCTGGGAAAAAAAAAATCCCCTACACCCAGAAAACACACCCTGTTTTTTTATTATTTTCATCCTTTCTCTTGTTGTTTCAACTATGGAATGCCTCACTGACTGTTTAGCTCAACAATGCAGTAGCTGTCCTACAAACACAGTTGCTCAACTATGGTGGCCTTTGCTTTGCACATGCTCTCACTCCCACCCACCTTCCTCACGGCTGTAAATGCATCATACTTTTCTCCCCTGAGCCACCAGAGAGGGAAGGTGTCTGTTGAAATATGCAAGTCAACTGTGGGGAAGTTGGAAATTAAACAGATTTTGTGCTTCGGCAGATTGCTATATGCCATGTCATACCCAGGAGTCACTTGATAGGACTATGAGCCAATTGTGGAATATGAGTGGAGGTGACTTAAAAATAAAAATCATATTAAAGGTACAGTATCGTTCACACATTAAGGAAAGGTATCATCAGAGAAACTTCCTGGGTAGAGTGCAACTGGTATGCAAGGAATCCATTTCACAACAGTTCCCTAGGCAACACTGCCTGCAAGAAGCATGGGGGATAAAGATTCCACAGCCAGGCCCTGTGAGATCATGGCAGAGATAGGAACTTGATGGTACTACAGGACTGATAAGCTACCCATTTGCCACCCATCACCATCTATAATTTTTTGACAAAAGTACTGTTCTTTGTGTGAACTTTACTCATTATAATGTCATTATAATACCAAAACACACCTCCATCACAAATGCTACCAGCCTCCAAAGTGCAACCACCCCTCACTGAGCTTGCACTTTTAATTTTCTTTATCTACACCTTTAAAAGTGAAGTGAGAGAAATGTACACCA
>JANIJG010010408.1:0-69924 GCA_024611175.1 Megaceryle torquata
GTGGGTCGTGTCCGGTTCGGTCTTTTTTTGTGGTATTGGGGGGGGGTGGGGGGGGGGGGGGGGTGTGGAATCTAAGTAGGTGTTAAGCACTTAGTTTGTTGTTTAATTAAAAAGTTTGCCAAAATGGGGACATTCCTGTTATAGTTCCTTGATTGTTTTTTGGGGGGGGATTTTGTTTGCTTTTTTTTTTAATCAGATGCTTATCCTAATAAGATGATCTCAGATCTATTACATTTCACTTTTCCAATTTCTGCTATGGAGAGAGGATTCAAGCTTAACTAAGTGTAATCTTTTAGTCTTTCTAAACGGGGCTATAGCTCAGGAGTTTAACATTTTGGATTTGATAAAATTTACTGTGAAAACTGCAACTCCTGCTTATGCTTTAGTAAGGCAACTTCATTTCCTGATCAAAGCCAATCAGCAGTGAATTTATACATATTTTTTCTTTTTATGAGGTGAATTGCTAAAGGACTGAAACCGTACTTCCTTTTAACTGCTGTAATAGAATAGGCTCAGGAAATAAGATGTGCAGAAAGCTTTCTGCTGAAGTTTTCCCAGGTTCAGCACCTCATTTTCCTTTTAAGTATACAGCTTAAGCTGTTACATTTTTCCACTTCATGTAAAATAACCCTGAAGTAAAGCAGATTTTGACAAATCCTTCCCCACAGTGCCAACCAATGGCCAGTAACTGCAGCCTTTCCGAGCAGGTTACGATTTGCTCTTTTGGAACTTTTTTTCCCCACCTTTCTCTCTACCTTTTCTCTGCCATCATCTCGTGATTTTGCTGGTCCTGTCTTCCGCATTTCCTGATTATGTCCATGCAACTTGATCATTATATGAGTAATTGGAGTTCTGATACAGGCTTACAGCATGCATTACAATGTAATATGAAATGTAGACACTTCTGCTCTAAGTGGAAGTGACAGATCAGAGCTTACAAATTGCATTCATTCACTTAAGAACCGCCTGGGACCTCTAAATTGATCACATGTGTTGTATGGATTATGTAATATTAATTAGGGTGGTATCCAATAGTGCAGCTGTGGTCCTTTGATGGTTCTATTAAATCTCTGTTTTCAGGGGGTTGTAATTCAGTTCTGCAAGTCTTTTATTTCAAGGGAGGAAAACTTGAATTCTTTCTTCACTGAAATTGAGAAGGGTTAGCATAGGTATACGTAAATTTAAGGGTGAAACAAAGAAAAACAGTACTCGGGAGGTCTCAGAATTCCAGGTACTTTTGCACCTATCCTCAACTGTTATATCTTTACAATGAACACTCTTCATCTGAAAACGGAATGTTTTCTGGCTGATGTAATTTATTGCCCTGCTGCTACAGTATTAACTTTTTACACAAGCTGATAAGTACTTTTCTGGTTTCTGAATTATGTTGACGATTGTTACTCTGAGTGATTTATGGCATCTGTATCATGTACAGTATCTGTGGTTAAGCGATCACTATTAGACAAGGATTAAACTAAGGTATAGGTGGTATATTGTTTGTCCAAGGCAACATAAATAAAAAGTCAAATCTTTGAGAGTAAAGTCACATTGGCCTGATTCCTGTGCTCAGTCTTCTTAACTTCAGCTTTTCAGGAATATTAACTTGGATGTTTAAAGACTTTTAGGAGGACCTGAACATGCTGCAATTATTTTGTGCTATATTTTTAGTTGCTCCTGGGTTGGATGGTTATGCTGAACTGTATATGATGTGCATCTTTCAAAGGTAATTAGAATTACTTGCAAACTTGCCTCTAAAAGTTAGTTTCTGCTAAAACTCAGAAGCAGCATTCTAGGTGTGATTTAATTTGTAGTATGTGTAGTATATCTTCTGATTTCACACCTTTTAGATCCAGTCTTTCTCATGTAAACTAATACTGAATAGTCATAAACAACAAACAAAATGAAAAGACTGTATTCACTTCCTACAAATTATATAAAAAAACCTTTAAATGACGTTGTAGCTCTGTAGGCTGGCGATCATGAATAGGTGTTGGTGATTTCATCTGCTGTCTGATAGTAGTAAATTCATCTAGGTGACCTTCTTCCCTTCATATGTAACTTCCAGTTCAGAACAACCAAGTGCATCAGGCAGGGTGCTCACAGCATGTCCCAGGCTGTTGGAGTATTAAGACAGCTTAGTCTCACAACATGATTGATTAGCACTGTGTTTCCTAGACACTATGTGCAAACCTTATTATTTAAGGCCTCCATAAATAATTTTTTAGGTATTAATAGGTTTTGTATTTTAGTACCTAGTGATAAAAATCCATCATCCTTGAGCTCTTTGGGATTCCTCTTTTTTAAAAAATTATACATTATTATTCATGTTGTAGTTACATGCTATGAGTAGCATGGCTCCTTTTGTATCCTTTTAAGGGACCAGCGGCCCATGTTCTTTTGCCTGTCCTTTTGCATTTTTTTCAATGCTGTGTTTTCTTTGAAGTTTACAGCAACTTTCTGTTTTCCTTGTAGTTACTTTCAGTATCTTTCCACCAAGGAGCTGCGCTGCAGGGTCTGAGCCCACGTGTACTGGTTGTTTCCTCAAAGCAATGATGCTTTATAAGTTTGCAAAAGCATTGCAAAGCCAGGTTCAAAACAATCAACCTCACTCTAATGGCATGAAAAAGGTATTTCCCTCCCCGTGCTGGTTTGTATCCCAAACTAAAAAATAACACTGTAGGATGATCCCCTAGAGTGGGAGAATATGATACAAGTTTTCCACTGGGATCACTTTGTTCTCATGGTGTTCAGAGATGTTTGATCACAGGATATCGGATGTTGCATACTGTTACAGTTGGTTAATAATAAAATTTATTGTAAACTGCAATATAAAAAATAGGCATGAATACATGTGCTTTTTTTATAGGGGACTTTTGTTGCCAGAACTGGATTTAGCCATTGCTGCATGTATGTATATTGTCAATCTTCGTAGTTGATAAAGAAAACCAATTTTGTTTTAATCTTTTGCTGAATGCAAAAGATTATCCTTGTATTAAAAGGAGCTCCTTGATTCTGAAGTGCAAATCGTATCACCTGCTGAATTAAATCTTAGCTGTATCACAAAACATAATTGGAAGTAGAATGAGTTCTTATCCTCTAGTCTTCAGATTTTTCTGCATTTATTTCATCTTAGTTATATTTTAGAAATGAACAGATACCACCTTCGGCTTTTAGAAAAGAACACTTTTTTTTTTCAAATCTTCTTTGAAAATGCTTTTTAACAAAACTCATTTGCAATTCTACAGTAGTGTTGTTGCCGATAGGAAAATATCACTTCTGCATGCAAACACAAAGTATTACCTTATGCTTATTCAAGAGAGTAGTGTTTCCAGGAGTGTTTTTGTTCGAGGATGTACTTAATGGATTTTATTTAATGGAGTCTCTATTGCTTTCTGCTTACCCAGTCAGCTGAAAATCTGAATTCTGTTTGTTAGGTCCTGAATATAAAATGTGATTTTTTTTTTTTAAGTTTGTTTGGGTTTTTTTGGTTTTTTTGGTTTTTTTTTTTTAATAATACTCTCTTCTGAAAAACAGATAGTAGCTTTTATGATTCCTAAAATAAATTATAGAATGCTATCTCAGGTAACAGTATTTGGATGTCTCAAGACTGTGGATTACAAAGCATTCAGAGCAGGATCTTGAAACCTTATTAGCAGCACGTGGTTTACTGCTTGTTAGAAAACTAGGCTGTTGTCAGGAGTCAGCTACAGGGTGACTGTCACTGCTGCTTTTGGGCTGGGTGGTCAGTAAGATCATACGATTTTCTGGCTGTTTTGCATCATGTAATCTTATTGCTGTTGTCTCATGACTGTGTTACAGGATCGTCACAGGGGATGTTGCAGTCCTGCTCTGAGTGAGAGGGAGCATCTCTGCTTCTCACTGTCTCTTCCCAGGCCAGCAGGGCTGTACAAGGTGGAGATGGCCATCTGTGCTAGATACTGGTGCAGAACTTCAATTCTTATGTATCAGTTTATTTCCTGTTTACTTTTGGATAAACTTCTGCATGAGGAATTTTCTCTTCTATGAGAAAGACAAGCTGGATGGCAGCATTTTTCAGCTGTTGTGCCGTATGGTCTGTAAATGTATGGAGAAGGCTCCTTCCAGCAGAGAAAAAAGGCTTTAGTGAGCAGACCTCGCTGTCCGGTGTGGTACTTGATCTCACAGGTTCTCAGCATAACATGACTTCACTATTCTGTATTCTAATACTACCATGCTTTTTTTTCTGTAACTTTCCTCAACTCCAGTGCATCTGAAAGGAGTATAACCGTGTGCATTGGAAATCCTTGGCTTGTGTGTTGGTTTTTTCCCCCATTTTCTTTTCCTTAGTAATGAAGTAATTTTATATTCATCTCTTCCCTAAATGTCCAAGTAATGAATAAGCAGGAAGCATGCCTGTCTTCAGAATGGACAGGGCTGTCCTTTGTTTCAGTGTTATCAGGTGTCTGAGCCCTGCCAGCAGGTATCCTCTCAGCCTGCCTGGCCTTAGGCAGCGCTAGGGAGGAGTCATTAAAGCATGTTCTAAAATTGTTCTGTCTCCATTGCTGATTTTGCTGCAGGTCTTAAAGCAGCTTTGCCACAAAGTCTACTAGATATGTACGTATTTGAACCATATTGTACTGCTGGAAAATCCTGAGATTTCACTGGAAGTTAACCGAGTGATATATATAAAAAAAAAAAAGAAAGTAAAGGGCAATTTAACAATCTATTGTTTCTATGAAAGCCAAACTTTTCAGAAAAGACTTCTCCCTTGAAATACTGAAATCAAAGAAATGAATCAAATTACCTTTGATTACTGAGAATTGTACTTTATCCTTTTTGGTATCTCATCAATTTTATTTTCATAGGACTTCTTCACTGCTAAGCACTGATTTAAGGCATTACATGTTTTTCTTATGTAAGAGGGACTTTTGGGCTATTTTTGGATGAAGTATGTTTACTGTAAGGTGTCTGTGGGATTTGCAATCTGTTTACCTGATTTGTAGAGATTCTCCTTCAAAATCACATATTTTGAAGAATTGAGAAGCATCTAAATACTTTAGGAGACATGTGTATATTTTACTGAATACAGAAAACTTGACAGATTTCATCTACTAAGACTTCGAGACATTATTTTGTATTTTTTTATATCTACAACTTTCACTATATTGAGAATAATGTTCTATCATCCAGTACAGACTTAATACTATGATTTTAGTTCTTAAGCTGTAGACAATTTTAGAGAGTTTACTATTCAGTAAGTTTTGTGTCCTTTCCTAAAGGCAGTGAAGAGGAAATGAAACAAAAGAAATGCTGTTATGTATGATAAATAAGAGAGGCAACACTTAACTAGACCACTGGTAGTAAATAAGCAAGCAGCAGTGGGTTTTCATATTAAAAAGTCAAGTATTTTATGAATAATTATTTGTTTTTTCTCACGGTAACAGTTTGAGTTTTTAATCCAGGAATTCATACCTTGCAGATCATGTTTTACTATGGGTAATAATACCATTTGTTTTGCTGTCTTTTGTTCAGGGTCAATTCAGGTGTTTACAAGTTTACCAACCCTTTCTTGCACCTCCAGCTAAATGTCTGGCACTGTCATTATTTATTTCTGTTCCCTTGTTAAGCATGCTGGAAATATGGTACAGGTGATTCAGTGGTGTAGCCCCTGGTGAATATCAAGTTAGTTCCACTCCAGCAATAAAAGGTGTTTTTTGTGATATTTTTGTGAGCCAGTTGTGTTGATATGGTGAAAGCCTCATATCTTCAGCCTTTTCCTGTGACTGTGTCTCGATCCCTGTAGCTCATACACTGTCAGTGGACGGTCAGTGCTCTATTGACAGCTTTCTTTTGATGCCGTATTTAAGCTCCCTACACATCAGTCCTTGTCAGGCCAATAATACCCAGATGGATCCTGAAAAAAAGAGCCCAATGGTGATGATTTCAAATGTTGTTACTCTGATAGAATTTATAATTTTCTTAATGAAGCTCCTCCTGGCTCTTAGTGTCATGCTCTGCCTTTTCATTTCTCTGAAATGAGGGGACCTAAACCCAACGTTGCTCCAAGGTGAGCTGGAATCCCTTAATGACAAATCCTACCCATTCCAAACAGTACCAAGTTCTATTTACCTGATGAATTCTTATTATCCAGACAGCTAAAAAACAGCTGAGATGCTGGAAAGTGCTAAACTTCACGTGTCCTCTGCTTGATCAGAGTCCTTGATTAGGTAGCATTGTGTAAATTATTTATTCAGATACTATACATGAAAACTAAATAGATTGCATAATCTTGCAGCAGAACAGGTCATTTGTGTAGCTGCTGAATGATACTGGTCTTTTTATAAATTGATATGGAACTTAATTTTCTGCTAAATATGTCAATCATATTTATATCACATTATACTGTCAACAGCTCTATGGCGAAGCATCTTTGTAAGCTGAGTGACTTTCACCTTACAAAGCTGATCCCTGATCTGACAACACACAGGACTTCCTTGGATTGGCTCCAACCCTTTCTTGTGTCCATTTCTGTCAACAAATGTTGATATCCCACCTCAGTGCCTTTTTAGTCACCACCTTTATTCAGGCATTTGAAGTTACTTGAGAATTTGACTTCATTTTAGCAGAGTTTTTTTAGGCTAGTTCTTTTAAGGATAAGTCAAGTGGCTGGGGCACTAATGTAGGGAGTGGGGCGAGCATGTCCAACATCCCTTGGCTGAGCAAGTTTGAAAGCAGATCTCCTACCCCCCAGGAAAGTGCCCCACTATGAAATAACCTGCAGTCCTTCTGCTCTGCCCTATGTGAATGTTCAAATACAGTTCAGTGATTTCTCAGCAAGTAAAACTTGCTACCTATACATCCCACCCCAAGCCCTGGTTTTCTTTATCCCAGGAATAATAGTGAGAAAAAGACTTGTGTTTGTGTGAATTTACCTCTTTTTTTTTAATGTATCAGACGTGATAATTATGTCTTTTTAATAATTAAATGAACAAATAGCACTTAACTGCTAATTACAGTATTTATACTAAATAATACAAAGTGTTTATACTATAGCAACAGTATGAATGGAAGTCTTCCTCTTAAAAGCCATTGTCTTTTGTAAGCACTTTTTATCTAAGGAAAATGAGTATTGCAGAGTCTCCTGGGTAGGATGAAACCCAGGCTTCTTGAGTATTTCAAAACTTTGACTAAGAGGGAATTCTTCAATTCCTTCCATCCTTTCTAAAACCCAAGGACAGCATTACAGTATGGGACTGTTGAAACATCTGAGCTTGCACTCTAATCTACACTTTAGCATTTAACCTAAACCATCATCAATTAGCTTAATTAAGATTAATAACATTCAATTCTGAGTAAGACAAGATGTGCAGGCTCTGAACCCTTGCTGGTATCTCCAGTTGTCTGGCTTAAGGAATACTAAGAGTACTGCATGGATTCACATAAAATAAATCTGTCTAGTTGTGCTAACTGCTCTTTTGCTTCTTTTTGAGGGATTTTGTGTGTTTTAGGTAACGCAAAGTACTGTAAAGAGCAGGATACTAATGAATGTGTTAAAACTGAAAGATTTGCTTTGGCAAACAGTTTTGCAGTACGGTCTTTATAACTTCAACATTATTTCTTTTTTCCCTCTTTAACAAACTAACAAATGCCTCTTAACGTGACCCTTTTTTTAAGTGTTAAGAGAAATTAGGCAGGTGGAAGGTTTATTCATTGCATGCTAGTTGAACTGTATCCCTCTCTGCACGTGGAAGATTACAGGTTGTGACAAATTAAACTTCTAGAAAATGTTACAAGTGGGGAGATGACAGAAAAGCGTGGTGGCATTATACAAAAGTTCCAGTTAATAAATGAGTTATTTATGAAACATTGTTGGTTTTGAAACATTAGATGTAAGCTGCATGTTTACATGAATGTTAATGTTAAAATTGCTGTAGTGAGATTTTTATCTGATTGTTGATGCTGCTTATGGGAAGTGACTTGTGTGCCTAGCACATCATAGCATGTTACATACGTCATGTTATAAGGCCCAGGGCTTTCATGTGAGTAAAAATAGTAGCAACCGCATCTCCTGGCTCCTGTAGCATTAAAAAAAATCCATTGGATTTTTGAAAATATGGCTCCTTTAAAGTAGGAAAAGGAGCGGACTTCAACAACTAGGATCCTGTTTTCCTAGGGAGCACAGAGAGCAGTTTTTGTGTTTTTAAGAGAGACGGATTAAGATTCTCATGGAGGAGTTTGGGAGTGTTTGCACAGATGCATTATGGAAAGCATGCTTTGTCACGTAAGATTTATAGTAACCATCTAAGTGTTTGGTGTGGTTGTGCCTGTTGCATTTCAGCAGCAAATCCCAGCCATAGCAGTGACAGATAGAGTGCTTCTCTGCTCCAAGGGTTGTGTTATTGTATCCAGAAGGCGGGAGGTGACACTCGGCGTGTAGAGCTAGCTCTTGGGATCAGCACATCCACAAAATGCATGTATTCGTTGTACCTCCCAGGCATGCCCCACGTGAGGAGCCCTGCCTGCCGTCTGGTGCAGAGCCCCTGGGGACCTGCTCCTCAGCTCTCCAAGTGAGCATAGACATGGAACGCCTCCACTTTCACTCTCTTCACCAAGTGCAGAAATCAGAGCCCTTCTTTTATTATAACTAAGTATTCACGTTCTTTAGAAGCATATGGAAACAGCTTTTGTTCCAGCGTGGAGCTGTAGTTTTTGTAAAATCTTCTCCATTATGCGAGGTACTGAACGAGAAAGAAATTAAGAATAGAAGTAAAGAGAAGTGATAATGACTGAACAAATTGTTGGGCTTTGTAGTTGCTTTCATCTCATCTTCAGGCTGTTATAAAGTCAATTTAAATGGAAAAGTGAGCACGCAGCCAACTGTTATGTATGTTGAGAGAAAATTGTGTGTAATACAGACTACAACAGCTCTTTCCAATTTATGATGCTTTCAGGAGTGGGGTGAACCTGTATCTTTGCCTGTGTTTCCAATGAGTACTGCAGAAGTGTGTCCTTGGTCAGAGAGTCACTATGTAACTGTAGCTCTGTGTTTTGGTGTCACCTGCACGCCGTTTTCATTCTCCCCTTTGCCACAGTACAGTGCTATTATTGGTCCTTCCAAGGCTTTGCTTTTACATCCCTTGAATTACACAAGGAGTTTCAATCTTGTTGTCATACTTTATTATAAGACTGTACTGATTCCTAAGAAAAAAAATGGTATTATAACACAAAAAGGTATTAAGTGAATATACAGAGGTGATTTTCTTACCTGGTATTTCTGTCTTGTCTGACCAGGTCACAGCAAAATCTGTTCTCAGCAACTCAGAAAATTCAGCTGTGTTAGTAGCCGTACGTAGTTATTTGAACTCCTGAACTGAGATCTTTCCACGTAGGCAATATTTTCTAATTTATGTAAGGGCTTGAAGACATTTAAGAAAGTCGGAGTTGGCTCTTTAGGAACCAAGACTCCAGTGTAGTTTTCCTGCCTCTGCCAGTGGTTTGGTGTGCCGTCGAAGATAATACAGTGTCTGTATCCATCATGTGTAAAGAACAATTACCATGAATGTCATCAAAATTTATTTTAGCATTATTATGATATTTGAATGCCTTAAATGAGTTGCCTAGAAAGGCAAGGCTTTATAATGATGATATTTTGATTCTTCATGTCCATACACTGGAGAAATCCCTATTAGCAGGCACAGTCCCGTAGTAAATAGCACTGGAGAATTGCAAGAGAAAGGAGATGTGCAATAGCAGGAGTGCCAATGTAATTATATTTTGTTCTTCTGTATGGTTACTCCTCGGGGAGAAGGAAGCCGGTAATTGAAATGATTAGGTACCGATATTATTGTGGTATTAGCTGGCACACAGGCAGTACTCAAAGCTTTGTCACTTTGTAGTGGAGCTTTCTATATGATCCACTCAAGGTAGAAGTATTCAGAGTAATGAAGGGCAATAAGTGTGTAGCTGTTTAGGAGTAATAGTGAGTACAGAAGATGTAACGATAGTAAGGATATTTTCAGGCACCTGGTGACATTATGTCCCTGTCTTTTATTTCTACAGAGGTATAGTCGGAGCCCTCGCGAGTCTGGAAAATAGCTGTATTATTTCTCTAACTGACAGATTTTATGCAATCAAACATCTTATGCTTAACCCCTGGTTGTATTTGCCTTTATTTCTTCCCGACCTTGAGAAAATGCTTGTCATTTTATGTTCTAGCCAAAGTCCTTCAAATGTTCCTCTCCAGAAAAGGACTCAATATCACTGTTCTGTTCCCAGAAGATTGCTGGGTACTGTGAGGGTGGAAACCATTTGCTATTACTTAATGAAAAAATGTCCTCCATAAATCACCTCTTCAAGTGGAGCCCACGGTGAAACAGCGTGAGTCTTTAGCATTGCCAGCACTCTAATAGACTTATATATCCTGGGTACTCATTATTTGCTGGTTGTTAATTATAGAGTGTGTTTAAGACAGGAAATCTGGTGTGCTGCTGAAGGAAAAAGCAGCATGCCCTATCCTACTATTTAAAGGGAGAGGGAACAGGCAAAGGAGAGGAAGGAAATGTCTTTTAAAGGAATGGACTATGACCTTCACCTCCAATGAAACACAGCTGATGTTTTAATACACGTAAAGGGATGGGGTTTTTAGTTTTTGGTGCTGAAGAATTTTAAGACCTCTAGATGGGTTATTGCTGAGGTGATTTGGTGGCATCTTTGGGAAAATGCCATTACGGTAAAAAGTCCCTTTGGATACACATGTGAAGGATGTCCCTGGCGGGGGGAAAACCGGTGCTTTATGATCTTTGTGCAGCTCCCTGATTATTAGATCAGTTAATCTAATTAAGTGGTTTACTCTGACTTCACACAGGCATGAATCAGAAGCACTTCATCTTGAAAGTCAGTTGTATGAAATTGTTACACTGATAGTGGGGAAACGAGGGCTAAAATTAGTCCCTGTCAAACCGCTGTCTTCTCCCCTATTCTCCAAGAGATCTCTTCCACGTTTTACTTTGGCATGTATGTCACTGTGCAAATTATAGAAGTAGCCTTACAGCAAAGATCAGCAACCCTGGTTTTCCTTCTTTCAGGAAACTCTTTTAGCTGATGCTCTCTAGTTCTGCTTCTTTCTGATTCTGTCTTTCTGTGAAGTTTACGTTTCTGTTAAGGGTGTACATTCAAGAAGGAGGCTGGAATAGGCTGCCCTCCGCAGCACAGCCACTAGTCTGATGTTAATGACTTGCTCTTCTGATGGGAGAAGGCAGGTTTTGAACGCTGTGAAGCAGAAGAGTGTGTCTGGTGCTAGTCACCTGCTTTCCAAGCTGTCTTACAGAGGGAAGAGTAGAAAGCTTCATTTTTCTTCGCCTTTGGCTGAAGGAGTGCTTCGTCCTGTTTGAAAGGGAAGGCATGGAGGGTAAATGTAAAAGGAGAAGAAAGGAAAGGGGGTACACGACTGGAATTTGTAGCCAGGATTTGTTATTCACCTCCTTTTAGTCGAATGTTATCAATAACAATAAAAAGCCATGGGTTAGTTATAAATAATCATGCAGGTGATCCTTGAAATCGTGTTACATTTAGACATTGAAGAATGGAGATTGACTGCTATATTTGAGATGTTCTGTGTAAAGCTGTCATACCCTTGAAAGCAAAGAAAATAATTGTAACAACAGAGGTTTCTCCTCACTTCTTCATAGCTAATGATCCTCATTTGTCAAAGTGTAGGAGGGAGAGACAGCATTTCTTTCCTCATGAAAAGTCTCTATCCCAGTTTCTAATAATGTATACACATGCTGTTCAATACATATTAACTCTCAAAGTTTTCTTCTATATGTTCTTGGCTCCTCTCAGGTATCTTTGAGCATGGAAGGTCCTTCATAGCTAAATTTATTCTGCTGGAGTAGTCTTTGCATCCTGTCCAATATGTGTCTTTTTCCTTGCAGCAGAAAGGAGCTGACACAGACTCGTGACAGACTGTCTATATGGATAGATTCTTGTCTTCCTGCAAGATGAGGACTGTACATAGTCAAATTGTTTTATTAGACCAGGAAATCTTCTGCGAAAATACACATTATGATTTAAGAGTGCTGAAGTCAGGTAACATAGTGAGTTCCTTGATTGTACTGTAGGTTTTAATAAGGCTAATTACATGCAATTTGTCAATAATGTGTCAGGCTTTAAAACCAACAGAGAACCTGTATCAGAAGCCTCTATTTCCTAAGAACACTTGATGCCTTTGAAGACGTTCTTGTTTTGAGTTAATTGATGTAACCTGTCTGTTACATCATTTTATTGATCTATGCTTGGATACTTAGATTGATAAGGCATAAACTTTATTAACAATTTTGCAGCAAGTCACCTTCCAGAGTGATCTTGGTAGAGGCACTGGCATAGTTGGAGATTCAAATTGAGACTTGCCTCCACCAGAAGTGGTGGAAGAAATCCTTTTCAAATTACTGAAACTAAATCGAACTGCAATGCAAAATCTGAGCTGCAATGTTGCCTGGAATATGCGTCAGCATCGCTGAATCGCAGAACGTTTGCTTAAGTACAGGCTGGAGCAAGGTTAGTAGCTCAAGTCCCGTACACACAAACATGTGCTTGTGAGCTATGGTGTGTTCTGCTTGAGGTTTTAAGGGAGTCTGTTTCTTAAAGGCCGTATGAACTGACACATTGTGTCTGGAACATATCTGACTTTCAGAGAAGAGGATTACAAAAAAATAGCAGGGTCACTGATGGAATGTCTGTGATAAATTTTGGAGCATCATCACTCTGTTGCTTTCTTGTTCTGTAGAGTTGGGTGCTTATGTGGACATCCATACATGCCAGAAACATGTACTATTAAAGGACAGCAAAAATATCTTGGCTTTTAGTAGTTAGGAGAAACTGGAACCTCAGGTTCCATTTATAAAAGATCATCCATGTTCAGCATCATCTCAGAGGCCTGGCACTTGCTCTCGTTGTGCTTTATGTAACTGCCCCAAATTCACAGATCCTAGCAGAGGAAAATTCAGTGATGTTCCTACCAGTAATCCAACATTCTCAGAGATAAAGCAAAGAATTATGGGCTAGAGAAGTGGACAGTGAACACTGTCTAAGCTGCCAGGCTCTCAAAGAGCGTGACCAGCAGCATAAAATTGATCTGGCAGTGGTCAGCCTGTGGTGGTACTGCAGGAGTTATTGCTGGATTCCATACTGTTTAACATCTCCATTAATGACCTAGGAAGTGGGACAGAGTTCACCCTCAGCAAGCTTGCAGGTGATGCAAGGATAGGTGCGATATATCAGGAGTGGTGGGTCCAGGTCTGGGTGAACCCTGTACAAGAGAGATGCAGACTTACTGGGGAGAGGCCAGCAAAGGGCCACAAAGATGGTGGACTGGAGCACCGGACTTAAGAGGAGAGGCTGAGAGCTGGGACTGTTCATCCTGGAGAACAGAAGGCTCTGAGTGGGATTTTATCAGTGTTTGTAAATACCAGTGGGGGGAGTAAGGATGAGGGAGCCAGGCTTTTCTCAGCAGTAATGGGCACAAATTGAAATACTGGAAATTTAGAGTCGTTGTTATTAAGGTTGGAAACAACCTTCAAGATCGTCAAGTCCAACCATTTACTAAATATTATCAGGACCACTAAACCATGTCTTAAAGTGCCACATCCACGTGTTTTTTAAATGCCTCCAGGGATGGTGGTTCCACCACCTCCCTGGGCAGTCAGTTCAAATTCCTAACCACGCTCTCAGTAACAATTTTTAATCCTAGTACCCAACCTCATTTTAGCCACTTGAAAGCTGAGCAGCCTGTTGTAGGGAATGCTTCTTTGGGAAGGGAGTTTGAGCTACATGATCTCCCGAGGTTCTTCTGAAGCTTACCTGTGACTGAGACGGTTCTCTATTATGTGATTGTGTATCCAGCTCTTTTTAATGTGTGCAAGGATACTTGGTAATATCATTATGCTCCTTTAATGTATCTTGTTTCTTCCCCTTTTGGTGCTATTTTTAGACAGAAAAATGTTATGTTCTGGCCTAAGACTGTAGTAACACGCTGCTAATTTGAGTATATCTGTATCTTCTGCCCTGAAGACTTAGTTTTTTCTACGGAGTTCTCCTGTAAATATTTTTATTGCTTTGTGCCCATGAGGAAGCGAGGGAAGCTTCGCCTGCCAGATCAAGAATGGTCTGTCTGTGTTTAGACAGCCACCAGCTATATAAGTACTGCTGCTTCTCTAAGATTTCTGTAAAAAAGTAAATCCTAGTTTTGTAGCAGTCTTACGACTCTTGCTTGCTCTTCACCTTGTAGTCTGTTTCCAGATGGCCATTAGGGTGAATTTGGGTCCACTGGTTGAACTGTTCATGGAATTTGTCTAGTGCCTGATTAACCAGCGTTAGCTTAACCTGTATAAATAGTGGCAGGGGTAACTTGGCTCATTCTGATGGGCAGGGGTCTGGGAGAGCTTACCTGAACCACCCTGGCAGTGTTCTAGCAGGGGGAGGAGTCTCTGATGGGACAGCAATGGTGAGCAGCGCTGCTGCTGAGGAAATGGACCTCTCCCCATGGCCATCTCTGCCACAACAGTCATCACTGCAGAAAAACATCCACTTACCTGTCTCATAACTAGGTGCAGCGGTTGTGGCAAATTCGTGGAGATCAGAACTGTCACAAAACAAGTTGGAAGTTTTGACAAACCACCGGGGAAAGATTCTTTACGCTGAGGTTGGCAGGAGGCTGCGCAGTGTATGCTATTAATTAGTACGTCTGCATTTGTTAAGTTTCAGTGGGAGTTACTGGGGCCTATGCCTTTGCAATGATCTTTCATAGCATTCAAAGGCATTGCTCTGAAAAATGCATCACTAAGGTTACTGTGGGACATCATTATGTTGTGCAAAGGAGGCTGCTTAAACCTGTGAACTCCAGCTGTGACTTCAGCGCATTAGTTACTGCCAGGAGGTGGTGACAGCCCTGCAAGGTTGTTGTGTGGCCAGGGCCGTAAGGGTCAGGGGCCACCCCTCTTTGGAAAGCTATGTCTAATAGTTGACAATCCATAATAGTCTCGTAAAGTAATCCTTCTTCTGGTGTTTGTGAAGGGACTGTTACTTGCAGAGTGAGTTCCTGAAGGCATGCTGAAGATAAGGAGACTTAAATAATAGGATGGTGCACTGAGCAGCAAAGAATAAACCGTCCTCTCCAGTGAATGCAAAATAGGGAAAGGACAGACCGAGTTAGTAGTTGGAAATAAGCTACAGGGAGAGATGATGGGAGGGGAGCCCCATGGCCTGCAAACCGTACTGGAGGAAAATCTGCTGTCTGCATTGTCCGTGGCTCAGCTCTGTTCCATCCTACCTACCAGAGAGGAGCTTGCTTACCGTCCCAAAGGAGTATGTTCCTATATTGAAGGGCTTAGATGAAAATTACTTGGGTTTCTGGCTACAAAAGTATTACCTCTTTAAGGGTTTCCATAAATAATGTAATCCATATTCTTCTGTTTTTGCCCTCAGTAAAAAGGATTTAAGAAAGGTGTCTTGAGATATTTAGGCTGTGAAATACTTGGCTATCACCACAAGGAGGCTGAGGGTCCTTCGATTTTGCCATGTGTTTTGTATTTGTCACAGCCTTTGGATAAGGAGCAGACACTGGTATGCGTAGTGTGGCCTATACTAGCTTTCTGCACACACTTTCTTTAGAAAATAAATTTGCCATGTCAAGCCTGTCCTGGCAAACTCACAACAAGTAAATAAGAAATGTGTTTTTTAACTAGTAACATACTGAAATGATCCCTTTTTAAAGTTTTCCTTAGAATAACAACAACAAAAAAAAATGAATAATACCTTTTTCTGTCCCCCACTGAAGCACAGATTAGAAAAACAGCCCTATCTTTCTTTTTCTGTAAACTCTTTCTGAAACACGCTTGAAGCATTGAAAAAATTAGTAGGCAGGTGATAAATCGTCCACAAGCCACAGATGCAGTCATCTGTGTGCCTCTCTAAAATAACTGTCTTAAGGGGAACTTTTATGTCGTTATTTCTTAGCTGCTCTGGCTATCAGAATAGCTTTGCACAGTGGCATATATCATGCTTTTATTTTAATTAAATGTATCTCGAAGAAGAGCTTGTAAAAACGTAGCTAGAGGTATTTTATAGAATTTGAACTCGAGGTCATTTTGTTCTATCCGTCTCGTTTGCCTTCAGTAGCTTCTTCACGTTCTCTGTGAGCAAGGAGTACTAGGGCAAAATATGTCGGCGTGGGTAAAGATCACAGGTTCTGCAAGGTAGAAGTAGACTTCTTTGTGATGTAGCTTCTATGTGATACTTTACGTTGTCTTTTCCTCGAGCAGCTGTTTATTTTAGGAACTTTGCTCCTTCATTTTTCCAAAACACCTTACGTATTTTCTCATGTATCTTTGGTCTGCAATATGTCGTAATTTTCTTTCCTTTGTGACATCCCCAGCAAGCCTTCTGAAACACTGTTTTGATTGTGCTTAAGCATTAATATTTCTAGAATGGCTTTTTAAATACATTTTCTGTTTCATGCCTTAGTAGCAGAGAGGCAGATAAGCCAAGCACCCAGTTCCCAAGCATTACCTGGAAGACAAAGCTGAGGGCAGTAGTTAGCACGCAAGGTAATATTGAAGTACGTCAGCACACTGGAGGTTTAGGGGAAAGAGCATGCACAGAGAGATGTGAGGGGGTACATGAAATGGACTTGTGTCAGGATTCATTTGTTATATTTACTAGGGCTTTGCCTGCTTCCTCTGCAAGTACCTTTTATTGCGGTATAGAATTGAATCATCTCCTCCTTGGGAAGGTATCTTTTTTCCTTTTGTGTGCTGCAGTTTACTTTTTATTTTCTTCTATCTAATATCAAAGCCACCGATGATATACTTCATTATTGGTGTTGCAGTACTGCAGATTAAGGAAGTATTTTTAATGCAGTGACTTCTGCACAGTGTATTGGTAATTTGTCTGCCTTCCTTGGAGAAAACCAGGTAATATTTTACAGTAGAACTGCTGGCTGACATTTGTGGTATGGATTTGCTAGAGTCAAAAAGAGTGATTCCGTCGGCCTTTCCAAATGAATCTTCTAAACCATCTATACTGTGCCATTATGTAGGACAAAGCCTTTAGGGTTGCTAATTTATGTAACCTTCAACAGAGAAACTTTGTACAGACCTTGTTTTAGCTTTTAAAACAATTCTTGCAAGAGACACCAAGGGGTTAATGCTGAGGTGCAAGATAGCTGTTTGCCTTGAGATAGTTTTAAGTTCACTTAAATACAGAGAAGAGATTGTTTCTTCAAACTACAGCACTATGCAGCCACTGCTTAACTTCACAGGGCATAGGTTGTCAGCTGTCCTGTGGAAAAGAAGCCTCATGCTGGCAAATATATTTTAGTTCATTTCTAAGTTGGCAAGTTACACAACTCATCTACATTTTTAAAGCATTTTGGGTGTAGTTGTAGAATACATGAGCCAAAATGATAGACTTTTTTTGTCCCACTACGACCACAGATATTCTTCCAACTCGTAGTATTTTAGTTGCTTAGTATTATAAAATTTGAAAGAAATCTGCAAAAGACTGAATGATTCTTATCGATGAAAGCTGATTACAGAGGGGATGGTTGAAGAATTAAACATCTGAATAACACAGTAGTTCTAGTATAGCAGAGCTGTATTTTTGCGTAGACGTAGTTATATCTACTCTGAAATCTTACAATCATCTAGTATGATTATTCTTGATTAAAAAAAATTATTCCCTGATGATAGTAATAGCTTTAGGAGCACCTTTATGCTTAGACCTGTATAGTCATGGACCGTTAGATTTCCCAATAATGGTTGCTCCACCATGAGATGTAGCTGGTTTCTATTTATTTTTAATATCTTATAGGTATATTTTGGAGCTTTTGCAACTAATCAATCAAAAGTGGTCTATGTTGTAGTGCTAGCATATGAAACATATAGTTTATTTATGTGATCTAATAGTTAATACTATGTCTATGTACGTTCACATTTCCATGTGTGTTACAGGTAGAGAGAAAAGATGTAGGAGCAAGTGTTACTGAGCTGGTTCAATCCTGACCTGAATTTTAATCATTTATCACCATCTAATAATTCTGTGACATACAGTAGAGGGCTCATCTTACCGAGCGTTGGTGATTTGGGGGCAGTTTAAATTCTGCTTGCATCTTGTAAAGCAGGAGGAAGTTCTATGTTAATGGTGTCATTTGTCCTGCTGCTGAGCGTTTCACTCTAAGCATTGGTTACTGTGGTGGTAAGGAAGGTCCCTTTTAGTCTTGCTACGTGAGCAGCAGGGCTGTTGGTTCCAGAAAGCCCGTACTGGATCAACCCAAGCTAGCAGAATACGTCGGTGTAATGTTCAGCAGAGCCACCTCTCTGCATGTAAAGAGAAGCATGGCTGGTGCATTCAATGTTTGTAATTGCTCCTCGCAATGTATACAGTACATATTGTTCCACTGGCTATTTTCTTTCAGGCATTTAGCCACTTATAACTAGCCTGTGTGAAGAGGGATTGAAAATCCAAATTATTTTGGACAGCTCAAGCTGAAAGAGGCAGGAGTTTTTCTGAACTGTTAACGTGTTACTTGATAGAGCCTTATCTTGTATTGGGTTAGTAATGCACATCACAACACTTCTCTCCTTTTGTGGTTTGTTCAGCTTCTGTTAGCAACACAGTTGGATTCCTGCATCACTTTTACCTTGGTGTTTTTTGTTTTTGTTGGTTTTGTTGTTGTTGTTGTGTTTGTGTGTTTTTTGTTTGTTTGGTGGTTTTTGGTTTTGTTTTGTTTTGTTTTTTTAATTTATCATTAATCTGTGTTAGCATCTGTAATGAGCCCATGCCTCCCTTTTCTGCTCTCTTCTTGCCTGTATTGAAGAAACCTCTGTAGGCCTGTCTGATGCGAGCATTAACCACAGAGACAAGTAGTTACAGGCAAAATTTTGTTCTAAGAAACAGTATGATAAAAATTGAATTAACCTTGTCATTTATTCTGATCCTTCAACAGAAAATTCATCCTTTGTTTGGAATATTTATTAGTGTGTGGATCTATTTTAAGTCCTGGTGTTGCTATGTTAAAGCAAATAATTTTCAGCTTACTGGAGTAAAATGAAGAGAGATGATAAAAGGCAGCAATATATCAGTCCTCATGTTTAGAATCTCTCTACAACTTGAATGTTGGTCTTTTTTTACTTATATTAATATATCTTAATTTTTCTTTCCTGTCATTACCTGATTTCATGTGAAAATTTCTTCATGCACTTCTCTTGTTCTTAATTCATTAGATTTGGCATGGATGTTTATTGTATCAGCTTGGCATCTGGCTAATGTAGCTCTTTTGAAACAAACAATATGTTTGAACAAACCCCTATAAAATTAACCCTTATGATCTAAACAGACTGGTACGTACTCAGTGTGACTGTAGTTCCTGATCTATAAAAATTACTTAGCCAAACAAAAAGATTTCTGCGTCCTCTTCTTCACCTGTTGCCATCCCATGTATGAAATGTTTAACAACATTTTCAAAACATTTTGAAATTCAATGTCTTTACCTCTTCCAGTACCTTCTGCTGTCAAAAGCAGTTTCTACCTTACACAGAAATAAAAAAAAAAAAAAAAACAAAACCACAAAACAAAAAACACCTTTTCAGTTCTGCAATATAAATAAAGCCATTTCAGTCTTGTTTGGGAAGTTGTAAATCCCTGTGCTGTAACTTAGGTTCTGGGGAAGTTATAAATCATTATGCAATTGCTGATGTTCTATGTATTACCCAAACTGGTCAGACTTCTGAATGTAATGGAGAAAAATGTAGTATGCTTATGTAGAAGTGACTGGTGTCATATGCAATTAAATGTTTGTACCTATGATCAAAGACTGAGTAGCATGAATGTGTTAGAGCCTCTAATTACCAGTCACTATTTGTTCTGGAACTGGACCTTCATTATTCTCTCTGAAGTAACTGGCCTTCGGGTAAACGAGTGTAAGCAGTGAAGATAATGCATAGAAAAAGGTTATTTTGTTTGGTTAAAGCTTCTGTCAAAAGGGCTGGAATAGGACATGAGTGTTCAGCAACAATCGAGATTATACTTAATTCAGTGACCATTTACAGCTTTCCTCTCGTACATTGTCAGCTACTATCTCTCTTTCAAAGCAGTTGTGACCTCTGCTAGGAGATTGCTATTTGGCCTTCAAACACAAAAATTATCTTGAGCCTGTGGTCAGAGCATAGAAAGTTCTACATGGATAATCTCATGCCCTTTTTATAACTACATAAAGTAACGTATCACTCTGAGTGGCCTACAACTGGCCCATTCCATCAGAAGAGTAGATGGCGTAGGGGTTTTTTTGCCATGTAACTCTGGGATATTCTTCTCTTTTGGGTGTTGTTTTGGGTGCTTATTTGTAAACTTTTTTTTTTTTTCTAATCGTAAGTTTTGCTGTTGGTGAGTGATCTCTTCATTTGTACTTGAAGTGGCTGGCTGCTGTAATGACCTTGTGCTTTGTTAGTCCATTATCTGGTGATTTCCCATTTCTTTCTATCTTCAGAGTGTGAAGCCAACTTGGTATTATAAGGCCCTTCCTTTTGAAGCAAAGATCTGATAGCTACTCAATATCACTTTTATGACCTTGGGATGAGTTTCCATGTCACTTAGTGCAGAGGCGATGTTGCTGTATCACTGCTGATGCTCTGGATTTATCCAGTGTGGCAGCTTTTGGAGCAGAAGAGTTGGGAGAAGGTGGGGGTAATATTTTTTTTTTTCATGGATGTATTTGTTGTTTGGTTGGTTTTTTGGTTTTTTTTTTTACTTACTTTCTCTGTCAGATGGTTGTCTTTTTTCATCTTTATCTATGAATTCAACCATGTTATTCCTCCTGCCCAATGAGGATTTGGGGGTTATTCTTAATGACTTACAGCTGTTCTATATGAGAATGCAGAGACCTGCAAACTAAACATACAAAAGATGTTTTAGTTTTTTTTTTTTTAAATAACAAAATGCCAAAGTGTGTTAGAATACTGTTATAATACCAGTACTCCCACCAGAGGTCTCATACATATGTATGACAGGAGACCACCATATGGGAGAAACACTATGAGCATGGCGGAGAGAAAATGAATATTGATAAAACATGTCACAAACTGTGAATAGCTCACAGAACGTGTATCATCTCGTTGGTACACTTAATTGAAACAGATTAAGACCAAAATCCATGCAGCTGATAATGTTTTTTGTCTTGAAAGGTCAACTGGGTTTTTGACACTCGTAGTCTCACCAGAAACCTATGTAAAAGACATTGGGCAGGGTGTCTTCGATACATTTTATTTAGAATGGACATTTATGACTGGTCGTTGACCTTGAGATTCCATTAGCAGTAATGAAGGGCAGTCAGTAACGCTTTGTGCGGAGTACAGTAAATGATGCATATACACAGATGAGAACATGTCCCCTGCGCCTTGCTGTGCTGGGATACACCACGGTGCTGTCGCTGCACCGACAGTTCCGGTAAGATACAAAAGGAAGCAGGGATACTAACAACAGTGAGACTGGTTTGGAAAGATTATTTTTTTTTTAGTTTCCAGTATGTTGGAGTTCTACTTTTTCCATTTGCTTTCTTCCCTCCTCTCCCTTTTCTTCCTCTTTTCAATGGTAAAGCATAAAGCCAAAATGTCTAATTCTCTACCAAAGAGGACAAACTCTGCCTCATCGCATGCAGAGCTTAGAAGATTGCTGAAATAGAGTACCAAGAAATAAAATAAGAGTAAAATGTTTCTGGAGTGCTCTTACACAAAAATGTCTTAAACACCAGTTAATCCAAAGCACAATGTGTTGATTCAAGGATCATCTTCTCCAAGCTCCCCTAGTCCACCCGAATGAGCAGAAACTCAAGCCTAAGTGGCAAGGAGGAACCAGGAGTGCCTGTCAAAACTTCAAGATGAAGTAGTATACAAGAGGTGGAAGCAGGGAAAGGTGACCAGAAGGGAATACAGAGTTCCCATCTGAGCACATGGGATGTGAACTATTTTTATTTAAAAATTAATTCCTTTTTTTATTTAAAAATTGTTCTGCTATGGTGTCATGTGATGCCTATTAGAGCCCCGAGAACCTTAGAAGCTAAAGGAAATTAGCTTCTTCATTCTATGGCTTCCTCTTCCCTGCTGTATTGTTTAGTTTCTTCTAATGTGAGTTCCCAATGTCTTAACTTAAAAATTATATGGGCAATGATTGGGCTGGCTCATACATGATGAAAGCACAGATGAGGGGGGAAAAAATGACCAAAAAAGTGTATTCTAGGCTGCAGACATGCAATCTATGATAGTAGTTGGTGAGAATAAAGTATTGCACTCCTTGTTGGTCATCATAGTTGGATTCAACCTGTGACAATTTTTAATTCTGATTTTATTTTTTTTTTCTTCCCTATTCCCATTGATTTATTATTAACACCGCAGTGAGGTTTTGGATGTATGTAAGGCCTGGGTGTAGTGTTGATGTTCATGTTGGTTTTCCACATAATGAAATATTTCTAATTAATATGTCCCAGAACATGAAATTTCACTTAATTTCAGCTTATTAAAATTGTATATACGTATAGCTGTATGTACTTTGAAGAATATTGACTAGATAACATTTCAGTATCACCTCCTTTGAAAGGATATAAGGACCTAACTTAAGCATGCAAATACCAGCTGCTCTTAAATTGTGGGGAGCAAATGAAGTTAGGAGTTTCAGATGAGTGATTTTTATTAATTGTTTGTTTTCTCCTGCCTGCGCTTGAATAATATTTGCCTAGAGAAAAATCCTTCAGCAGAACTTTGTTAAGCCTAAAATACTAGGTAAATGCCTTGTACTAACAAATTTCCCTAAAAACATTGATTGTTCTTGACCCCCTTTTCATCTTTAGTAGGCAATAGAGATTTAGAATGAAATCATAGTTCTTTGATAAATCACTAGAGGACCCATGCAGTTGGCATTGTCAGCAAATTAAAACCGTAAAGACAGTAGGTGTTCAGACTTTAGAAAGGACATCATTTTCCTAACAGAGTAGGTTGCAGATAAAGATAGAAGTTGACCACTGAGATTTCTTTGGGCTGTGACAATGTTGGCAAAGGATGGAGGTTTTAAAGGTCATTTTGGATAAATCTTGTTTTTCAATGTCAAGTCACTTGAAAATCCTCCATTTCCTTGAGAAAAGAAAGCTTGCTTTTGGAAAGCAAGGCTTGCCAGACTTTGCCAGTGTACCAAGCTGAAAAAGCAGTTTTGAGTTCCCCTTTCAAAACAAAAGGGAGAGATAAAAGAAAAGCTACCACCACCCAAGCAGCAGACTTTACCCATTCTCTGTTTTCCAGCAGCTACCACCAAAAAGATCTTTTGTTAACCCAGGGGGATCCTTTCCCTTTTCTTTTGGAGGCTTTGTAGCATTCCTGATGCGATGTGCTTCTGCCTAAAGCAGACAGTTGGTGTGCAGTGGAGCTGGATTTAGTTACCTAAGCCTGAGCTGTCTGTAAGACAACAAAGCTCAGGCCCTTAAGGAGCACCATCTTTCAACTAGGCCTGGAGCATGTGGAGGTTTCTAGTGTTAGGATATCACTGTGGGGAGACAGCCTGGCCCTTAGAAAATGTTCAGCCTCTTCAGTGCAGGTTGATTTATAAGCATGGTGAAAGAAGGGGTGAGAAGACAAAAAGAAATGCAAATGCTGACCTCCCCACCCACCTAAGTGGAACATGGCAGGTCAACGTGTTATAAAAACCTTTTCTTTGATTAGGTGTCTTTTATGCCTTCTCTCATGGAAGATGATAAACCTTTTTTAATTTAGGCCTGCTGAAGGTATCTAAGGAAAACTTTTCTGATCACGACCAGGAGCTCATGAATAAAAAGCACTCTGGTAACCCCTAGATGTCTAGTATTTTGTAACATCTTTATTGAGTGTTGAAAAAAATGACATGTTGAATTTCAGGGTACCCGGATAAATGCAACTCTCATGCAAGCAGAGTATTACTACTGGGCTTGCATGTCTTGACTCTGGTTTAAATGGTAGAATCATAGAATCATTAAGGTTGGAAACAACCTTCAGGATTATCAAGTCCCATCATCTACTAAATATTATCAGGAACAATAAAACATGTCCTGAAGTGCCCTGTCTAGACACTTTTTTAACACCTTCAGGGACGGTGATTCCACCCCCTCCCTGGGCAGCCTGTTCCAATGCATCACCACGCTCTCAGTAAAAAAATTTTTCCTCATATCCAGCCTAAACCTCCCCTGGTGTAACTTAAGCCCATTTCCTCTTGTCCTATCACTAGTCTGTGGGGAGAAGAGCCTGACACCTACCTCACTACAACGTCCTTTCAGGTAGTTGCAGAGAGTGATAAGGTCTCCTCTCAGCCTCCTCTTCTGCAGAATAAACAACCCCAGGCCCCTCAGATGCTCTTCATAAGACATTTTCTCCAGACCCTTTACCAGCTTTATTACCCTTCTCTGAACTTGCTCCAGCACCGCAATGTCTTTTTTTTTTAGACTGTGGCGCCCAATAGTGAAGCCAGTGCTCAAGCTGTGGCCTCAAAAGTACTGAGTACAGGGGCAAACCTTTAGCAATGAAGTTGGGAAAACAATGGGTCACTCACCAGTTTTTATACGTGCCCAGTTCAGGTGGAAGGTAAAAGTTCCTGTCTGAAGTGGAAAATAAGAAATGCTATCCAAGTTTGCTGTGTTACTATTGTGATGATCAGACAGAGCGGACTTGGCTTTGACACAGGTAGGCAAGAGTTACACTCATGTTACACATGGAGAAATTCTCTGATGTGTGCTGCTTGTGACCAGACCCACCAGAAGGGTGGAGCATACTGGATAATCTTCTTCCTTTTTACATTAACGAGCATTAAGTCAATCCCTTATCCGATAGACATTGACTGTATGTATCCTTAACTCATTTAACTTTAGCTGATTTGGTTAAAAATGAAGTATTTAGTATTACTGTTAAACATTATAATATTTTCTTAGTTCTTGACAACGTTTGTTACGTGTGCTCTATTGCAGCCTATAGAATACTAGTGAGTGAAAGAAAATAGAGCATTATATGCTGAAAACTTATATATTACTCTGGCTTTCTGGATAATAGCACACTTAGACTTGAAGAAACATCTTTATTATTTTAGATATATTCACAAGGTACATATTCTCTAATTATTCTCCTTTGGCAAGCATGTTTTTAATAATAATTTGGTATTTATGTAACATATACCTCTTTGTCTTGTAAAACTTCAAGTAATGACTAATTAAAGCAGTAGTTCTGTTTTATTTAAGAACAGTTGTTTCTCTTGGAATGTGTTGTAAGCCCAGTTTTAAAGTAAATTAACCACGTTCTCTGTTTATAAAATTGAAGTGTTCCATTCTGAGGTCTTAATTTCAAGTTTATTGCAGCAAAGTTGTTGAGTGGTATGAGCAGTGTTGCACTGGGAGCCAGGGAGGCCACTGAGACCAGGGGAGGTAGATTACAAACGGAGTATCATTTTCTTTTGGAAGAGATGTTTTAATAGAGGTGGATTAGTATTTTTTTTTTATAATATATTGCTGATGCTTGCAACTGCAAGTTAGAGTGCTGTGAAATAGCAAAGGACTGGAGAACCTCTCCAGACAATCTTTTCTGACAGTTCTGCACCAAGGACAGTGTGTTTTGGTGTTACAGCAAAACAGGCTTTCCTGCAATTTGTCCTTTGCAGAGAATGCTGCCTTTGAGATACTGGCATAAAATATTACATAAAGTCTTAAGTAGCTGAGTTTCGTGTTGCAGTTGTGTCTGCCTCTGAAACTGGGGGGGGGGAGTAACTTCTTTTTTTAAATAAAATAAAATACTTCTGGGCAACTTCTTCAGTAATGAGAAAATCTGCTCGTTAGGAGATTCCAGCTTTGATTCTTTAGTTTCTGTGATTTGCAGTCAGCTACCCAAATCTTTGGTCTCATTAATATCAAAGAAAAAACAAGGATTCTCTCAATTAGGTACAGTCAAACATTTAAATACTCTAATATGACTTTACTGTTAAGGATGACTGATGGTTTGGTTCTGCATAAGGTCTTTTGAATAGAAGTTTTTCTTTTCATTGAATGTACGTTCCTCTCTCTGCATCCTTTTCCGAGAGGATCACAGCATACTGTATAACAAACTTGTGTAGCTGGCTTAGAGCAAATACTGTGAAGAAAAATTGAATTTATTCTCTCATAACCAATCAAATCCCCAACATTATTCATAAACACAGAACACTTCAGTAATTATCAGGAGGTTTCAGCTTCGCTTCATAGTATTGCTTAATCTGAAACTAGTGCCGTTTTTCATTTTTAGTGAATTAAAAACTTGGGAAGTAAATGTCTGTTTAAAAGTTACATGTAACCTGTCACATTTTTTTATAGTCCGTTTTCTGTTTCTTGGCTTCTGGCGTTCCCTAGGAAAGTTAAAAATTCAAATAAGTTCTGATAATCATGTCGATACCGCTGTCTGCTTCTAATAGCAATATATTGAGATGTCTCGTCTGTCAGCCCTTTTTACATGAAATGAAGTTTAGCCATAAATAAAGGCAGAAATAAACTCTGGAGAGGTTTTTATTTAAGTTACAAATATTAGCCTTATATCTGCAGTTTCGCAAATAACTCTGAGAATGGAATTTAGGCATAAATGAAAGAGGAGAGATATCTTGAGAATGTACCATGAGATAACAAACCAATTTAGTGTCATCAGGGCAGGCAAAGAAAAAAGAACAAAAACAAACAAAAAAACCAAAAAATTAAAAAAATAAAAAAACCCAAACAAAACACCAAAAAATCCCAACCAACCAAACAAAAAACAAAACAATAAAAAAACCCCAAACAAAACACCAAAAAAAACCAACCAACCAAACAAAAACCAAAACAATAAAAAAACCCCAAACAAAACACCAAAAAAACCCAACCGAATACAAACCCAGTAATTTTGAATATTGAGCAAAGAGCACATTCATCATGGGCTGAATTTTGGATGCAGTATTTAAAATATTATATTAGGACTTGAAGTCAACCATTAAAGAAAAGAATGATTTTTTTTCTTTATAAAGCATGAATTGCATTTTATACAAATAGTATGTGAGTGTTATAATTTTTTTCTTTCCCTAGCTGAAAGCCTCCAGCAATAGCATAACACACAAACTGTTGCTGCTATTGAGAAATCTAATGACACTTTGCTCATCTGTCAAATTTTGCATTAAACTAGGCAAGTAGAATACCAAAAAGCTGCTCTTCATTTGCAGAGAAGCCAACTCATCTTGAAGGAAAGCAACACTAAGATGTCAATTCTAACACAGCGGTCTCCCATTTCTGCTTAGGTGTAAAACGGTTGCAGATATGGGCACATTTACCCACATATTGTAATGAAGAGACTCTGCTTATGGAGAGGTCACAGCAGATAAACCAAGTGGAAAAGCATTCACTTTTTTTTATTATAATATCTTATTGAGGCCATCAGTTGGCTGCAATGGGTTATTTTTTCCTGAAATGTACTTCATTAGATATAAATTTAGAAATGTATGATGAATTAGCATTTGGTATTTCTTTAGCCTTAGCTGTCAACTGCTGCAGAAAGGGACAAAAAGCTACGCTGAAATGATTAGCTCTGATGTTCAGAATGTAATTGAACTTTCCAAGTGAAATAATGCCTTTTCAACAGAAATCAATTGGTTGTAATTCAACTATTTGAAGAAAACATTGGGTATTAAGCAAATAAGAAATTATTTTCTATTTTATTTAAATAATGGTTCTTTGCTATATGTGAAACATTTCTATAAAGACAGGAAATGCTGCTTCTGTTCACCACCTGAAAATAAATTCAGATATTTAATATGAATAATAGTGGAGAGAGGTAGGATGAGGCTTATACAAATTATTCCTTCTCTCCTGACATTTCAGCCAGCATTCTTAAGATTTATTTTTTTTTTAAACTTAAACTGGTTTATATCAAGGAGTTTATCCTTCCGTGTCACAGAAGGTGCTGCCAGAGAATCCGGCTAAAAAAAATAGATTTAATGGTTCGTCAAAGGAGGAAAAACTGGATTGGCATTAGAAAGAAACATTTAATAAAGGTAAGAAATAAAGTTGAAGCACAATATATGTCTCTTCCTATTGTTCAAGTGCATAATTTAAAATACTAGTGGTAACTTTGGAGTGGGGAAAGTCTGGGGAAGCTGACTGGAAGTAAGATGTTGGTTGACATCAAAAACCTTTAGAGCTGCTACATTTCTTAGTTCTGAATGACCCTTGTCAAGTCATACTTGGCTTTTAAGTACGCTTTAGTAAGGGTCTTTACAAAACCCAGTACAGATCATGGAATGACTGTAAAATAAATACTTTCTTGAGGTTTAAAGTCTTTAAATTATGCAGAGGTTTGAGCTGGATATTATTTTTTTTTAATAATATTGAGTAAATCGTTCATCTGAAAGGGAAGATGAAGGAGTAAGAAATGCTCTTATTTTATTTAGGGTTTTTGCATGTGAAGCTCCCCTGGGATGGTTTTTGTTATCTTCAGTTTTTCCTGTATTTGTTACTAGGCAATGATAAAATCACACATGAACAGAACTTTTTTCCGTAGTTTGTTTTAGGCTCAGGAAAGGCACTTTGTGTTGTCTGGTCACCTGCAGTGTTGCTGGGGGTCCTGCTAGCAATTGCAGGGAAGGCACTTCTGTAAACTTCTCACCTGGGAATACGTGTGTATTTTTACACATGAATCGGGTGTTTCTCACCTATAAAGGTGAATGTTCTTTGCCATATACTAGAGAACTGAGTCACTGACAGGTGATGACTTTGTCAAGGTTGCAAAAGTACATTTAGGATGGAGCTGGGAATTATGTCAAGAAATGTAGCATCCAATGCTTTTCCATAACCCTTAGATGAGAATTGTCCAATCTTTTGACTGCAGGAGACCTTTGCTTTGGTTCTGTCTTTTTCTATTGTATATTTTTGTTGTTCTGAGCTGGC
Organism: Megaceryle torquata; assembly: GCA_024611175.1. Lineage (NCBI taxonomy): Eukaryota > Metazoa > Chordata > Aves > Coraciiformes > Cerylidae > Megaceryle > Megaceryle torquata. The sequence goes on from JANIJG010010408.1 coordinate 28,961, forward strand.
AACATGCAAAATTGGGATTCATTATTCTGGAGTTTCCCATCCAGCAGGTGTTTCTGATCGATGGTACTTTGATTTGCCTTTCCCAGTGAAACTGCCACTGAGGTGGCAGCTTGCAAATTAAATCTTTTTTTTTTTTTTCCCCTTTGGAGATGTGTTTTAGGAGCAGTGAGTTAGTTTTATTAGATATAAAAATTTGTTTTATTGGTGCTTGTAATATCAAGTTAGAGTACTGTGAAGCATCAAAGGACAGGAAGACTTCTTGCCCAAAATACATTTTCTGATTGTTCTGCACAACTTCAGATGTAGTCTAGATTTTGGAAAGCTATGTTTGTCCAGAGGTGGTTGATTTACAAAATTGAAGCAAGTCCAGGATGGGAGTACAGGTCCCCATTGCTGGTAGGGTAAGATCCATGCAATTCAAGGCGTTACACTGCTATAGTCTGATACAGAAGTCTTTATAGTAACTGCATGTCTGGATAGAGAAGTTTTGCTTCCTTTTTACTTGGAGAAAAGGCATAATAGTGAGCCTCAAAGGGGAAAAAGGCCTATAATCATTTAGGTTGAAGTGCTTCTTAATTCAAATGGTGTGCTACTTAGACAGAGAATTTGATAAGAAGGATTAGAACTGGAAAAGAAAGACAGTTTTAAAAGCAGAGCTATTACAGGGTTCATTACTTTATTTATATGTTCTCCAAAATCACATGAATGAAGGGAAAAAAATGAGAGAAAAAAATACTGGCTTCAGCTCAGAATGTCAATTACTACTTTTTTAATCCTCTTTTCTCAATTTATTTGACATCTTGAACAGTAGCCAAAAAAGCTATTATAACTATAAAACATATTCATTGGTATAAATCTCATTAAGTTGAGCAATTTAATTAAGGTATTGACATGCTTAATTGATACGTGCAAGGAGAGACCATTTTCATATCTAATTTCCATACGCTTTCTGCTTTTAAAAAAACTAGCTTCGTAAAAATGTTATAGATTCAGCTAAGCCCTGTCATCCCAAAGGAGCACTTGCTACCATTTACCTTGATTTAGAGCCAACTACTCTTCTAAGTGGAGCTCCATTAAATGGATCTGATGTATGCCTGACTCAAACATGCGTCAGCTTCTCTTATGATCAATAGTGGAATATTTATATTAATAAAGCACCAAGTTAATTAAATAAAATAGTCTTCTGGGTAAACTTAAGATACTAGGGGATGGGCAGAGAATCAATATATTCTGCCATTTGAACATTAACTATGTGCTCTGCAATTTTATGTTATCTTAGCAAAGATGCTTGCAGTGTAGAAGTCTCAGATGCACAGAAACTCCTGGTGTAGAAAGTTCCTAAGTACCCTGTGCAGGATTTGCTTATTGAGTGAGAGAAAAACAAACAAACAAACTTGGGTCTGTTTGGCTTCAGGGACTTTCTTCCTTCAAACACACTGGAAGTCCTTTCTGTTGGATTTGGACTGGACACAGTCAAGGAGGTATTTTCCCAGTTGCCTGAACTACTCCAGCCTTGCCAGAGATAGAGAGTGGATGAGAAACTTGCCAAGCAAGGGCTTACCAGTGATGGCAATGGATCATAGGTCACCTGTTTTGCTTTTGAAGAAAATACCTTCAAGAAATTTTTATATTTACCTTTCAAATGGGTTGGCCACTCCTGAGCGCATGTAGTTCTAGTGGATTCTGTTTCAGCCACAGGGGTGACTGTTCTTCAGCTACCCCCGTGGGTGCAGAGGCCATGCTGCCATGCCTCAGCTGGGAGGCATGACAGACAGAGCTGGGAGAGATTTCTACATGAGTGGGTGACTTTTTCTTTGGAAACCTACTCCTGTTAGAAATGTAACCCTAAGACTCAGTCACAGATTCACGTTGTTATTTTGCTCTGATAAGCAAATGCTGCTGTCCTTGAGGCATTGATATTATAGAAATAAGATGCAGATGGCCTTTGCAGGAAGCAGGTTCCCTCAGGTACTGTGTCAATGTAGTGATAATACTTCATCCTCCCTGTTATCTATATTTTAAGGCTTCGGTACAGTAAAGCAAAAGATGTTTCTGTAAATAATACTGCAGCTCTAAATAAGTACCTGGCAAGATGTGTGCAAGAGAAAGAAAATCTTAATTCATTATTAATAGGTTATTCAGTGAGTTTAGAACTTGTTCTGTGTAACTGTGCCACCATCTATAGCACGGGGCACGATGACAGTGCTAAAACCACCGATACCTCTGGTGCAGAGGCAAGTGGTGGTGCGGCAGTGTCCTCAAGGAAGGTAGAGAGCAACGCGCTCCTGCTCGCAGGCTTTGCTGGCTGGCACTGGGATTGTCCTGCTCCCCTCCCCCACTTCTTGGCACTCTTTGAAGGTGATAAGTTACAACTGAGGGGAATTAGAATGTGTTCATTTGGACCTTCTCATTTTTAGAAACTCAGATGTGCTGGGCTGAACAGCAGTCGCTGCTGAGCCTGTGGCAATTGCTGAACGTCTCATGACCATGACCTGGGGTCACTATCTGAATGGTCAATATCTTTGGTGACTTCCCTGGGAGAGACGCTGCCTACTGTACCAAATGAACACAATCATTGTGTACGTGCCCAGGGAGGCAGCATATGGATTAACGCGTGGAACTCTTTACAATAATTAGTGGTAGTAGTTCTGGGCTGCTGCAGGAAAAGGGCACTGATGCTTTCCTGTGGTACATGATTTTGACCTGGTTAAAATACTTCTAATTTTTAGGCACAGTGGAAGAACTGAAGGTATAGTCTTCTCTGTCTTAGAGTGGGTTTTGTCTTCCTGTAGCTAATATCAGCATTTCAGCATTTGCTGCAAACGCTTGGTTATCTTTATAGTTTTGTATTAATATGGAACCTTCAGAAGAAGACCTATATGTTTGGTGTGTTTAATACTTCCAAGTGTGCTTCATATATGGAGAACTACTACAAATCAAAGCATGTATGCTACATGTGAAAAGTCAAACTATTTAATGGATGTAAAACTATACTTCTGCTGCATTCTTGTCTTTGATAAAGTGTTGGTAATGTGTCCCAACCCTACCATTTAGTATCCATTTTGGGCTTTTTTTTTTGTATCATTCTTATGTCCTGTGTTTCAGAAAGACTGAACAAAGAGTGCACGCTAGAAGCAATATTGGAACCATATGTGTTTAGTTGTATATAATCTATATCATAATCATATAAATTGAACAGAGTAGGATAGGTTTAGTTAGAAAACTACTTTCTGGGTTTGTTATAGCTCCCTAGTATTGAGAGTTGTCTTTCCAGAAATTAACTCTTCAAAGAAAGCAGAGTGATTGCATCTGAGCTGGGATAAAAACAAATTCCACCATGAACTGCTTTCTAGAACCAAACAAAACCCTTTCTGTATGGAATAGCTGTGCAGAAATTGTTGGGTTGGTTTTTTTGGTTGTTTGGTTTTTGGTTGTTTTTTTTTTTTTTTTGCTTGTTAGTTTGTTTTGGTTTTGTTTGGGTTTTGGTTTTTTTGACTCATTCTTACTTTTTGCCTCTTGATTGTTGGTTTTCTGTATGTACATCTGGAAGTAATGATGTGAATAAATAATATCAGAATGTAAACTTTCCAGGTTTCATAATAGAGTTAAATGTGGGGTTTTTTGATAAGATAGAACTATTTGTGTCATAGGAGACATGTCAACCTCTTACCTAGCTGTTTTTTCATAAGCTTGCAGCAGTAGTTGAACAAAGATATTGTAAATTGAAGAAACTTTTGGGATAATTGAAAGTCAAGCTTTCTTGTCAGGCATAGTTTCTCCTGGAGACTCTCATAGCTGTAGTGGACTTCAGAGAAAGTCATCATCATTCCCAGCAGTGATGAAATCAGAGAGCTCTGGAATTTGATATTCTTTGATTTGAGAGTGCTTCAACAAGGAAACAGCAATGTGTAGACTTCTTGTTCCTTTGGAGTCTGTTGTGCAAGAGACCTTCCTCCCTCTCCCCGGTCAGCTTTTTATACTTAATTTAATTTTGTGAGCTGACATTGTCAATCTGAAATTAAGCAACATGCTTGACAGTGAGTCAGAGGAAAGCCGAGTTGATTTCTGGAAGTGGCTTTATGCAAATCAATCCTCCTGCAGACTGCTGAAGCAAGGCATTTGCTGATCAATCAGAGGAGCGCCCTTGTTTCCCTGTCATCTTCAGGAAGAAAGCTTGAAATGTGGCATGAGAAACTTGGCAAGTTACTGTAAGCAATTCACACATGCCCGTATCTCTCTGAGTATTTTGAGTATTTGGGTATAAAAAGTTAATTAAAAAAAAAAAAATGAACTTCTTGGCAGGTGATCTAATAAATCATTAAAATAACAACTACTCAGGAGGCTGAATGATGTGCTTACAAGTTCAACTTCCTTTTTGGAAGAATTTGTCACTTCATGTGCACATTAGCTGAAAGGTAATTTAGGTTTAGATCTATGTAATATTAGTTAGCACATCTGTTCTACTCGTACACTTTTATTTTCTGTATTTAAAGCACCTACATTCTATTTAGTTGCCTTTTCCTAAAGCATAGCACTATTGAATGATAAACTTTCTGCTCATGGAGTGGGATGCTTGAATGCACTTTGCCTACCCGGATAGTCATTGAAAAAAAGAAATTATTTGGTTATGCTTCAGTGAATCTTTTCTTGTATGTGTGGATAAGATGGCAGAATGAAGTTTGTAGATATCATTCAGCTCTAATGGTCAGCGTGGACCCGCTCTGAAATAATTGAATGGTTTGTGAAGCGTACCGTAAAAAGGAGAAGCTCGTGTTACTTAAACAGTTGCATCTTGCATGAATATCCCCAATAGAGTTAACCACTTTGTGATATTACATCTTGGTCTAATAAATCTAGATGTCATATCCACACAGAAAAATGAATTAAGGCTGCAAACCGGTCTGAAGTGTATCTTCTTACATCTGCAGTGTTTCACAGGGGCTTTCCGGGGCTAAACGATGCGTAGCAGGAAAGATACATAAAGGTGAAGCTGTGGAAGAAAAATAGAAGCTAAAATATTATTAAAAAAAGAAGGGACAAGGGAGTACAGATTGCTGAATAGCACCGCAATGCGTATTAGTGGTCCAATATTATAATTTCTTGTTAAAGCTTCTATTACAGCTAAAGCAGTAGTGTTGCCCTTCTTACACATGTACTTTTTACCACAGAATAATAGCCTCTTGATAACCAGGGATTAGTTATAAACAGTGTTGTTTTTCTCACTGCAGTGCATTCAAATAATTTGCAATTCATTTTTACCTCACTAGAATAAATGGAATGTCCCTGTAGTTGTTTTTACTATCCATGGATTCTGGATAATAATTTATTTGCTTTATGTTGCCACAGAAATGCCTATGGTGATCATGCAAACAAATTAAATAATTGGCCTCTTTCAGGAGAACTTTGTAAAAAAATAAAGCCTAAATCTTTACACATGTAATTGCTATTTCCTCCTATGGAAATGGTCTTTTTTTTTTTGTAGCTAATATTCAGGATCACAGTCTGAATTAAATAAATGTTACTATCACAGTGGTTAACATTCTGCTGTGCGCTGTTTAAGTGTACCAGAATATAGCTGGTCAGGAAGGTATTTTTCTGAATAAATCAGTAAAGTGTAAAGAAATGTTTAGTGTAAAAATGCTCATCATTATCAAAAGCAGAATTAGGTCAATAAAGATCACTAAAGAGCAAGTCTTCCTCCAGATGTTGATCAGTTATCCGGTGACGGTGCAGGTTATTAGGTCATGTTTCACACTTTACGATTTTACATGTTTATCTCCTAAAATAAACACAATTTTTTTAATGTAAATATATTTTTGCTTAGATATCAGGCTGAACTTCAACCGGGGATCGTATTTGTTCTGTGCAGATCAGAGGAGGATAATACTGCCTACTGATTTTTAGAGTTGGCAAATGTGTAGGATTTCTTTCCAATACAGCTCAATGGGCAGAAGTATAAAATAGGCCAATGGTGTAAACCTTTTTGTGGTTGTTATTTTGGGTGTTTTGTTTTCAAATTAGCTTAAAATAAAGGGGCCTCTATATAGTTGATTTTCCAGCTTAGAAAGTATTAGCATTTAGCAGCAGCAAGAGAGCTTTTTGAATTCATTGTTACAGGAGGAAGCAAATATTTTAAAAAATGTTGTAAATATTTGGGAGAATCATTTCGTTGATGTCAGTGCTTTGCTCTTATCTCTTTGAGGTGTATGTTGTTCCTACTAAATCATTTTAGTGCCTCTATTGTAATCTCACTTGGACAGAGAAAAGTGTAATAGGTATGCATTGGTAGAATTTGGTATTGCATCAGAGCAGCATCACTTTTGTCAGTGATCTAGCTGTAAATGTATAAAAAGATTTTTCTATCAAGATGAATCTCTCTTAAGTAGGCTGAATTGTACCTGCTGTTTCTCTGCTGGCAGGTGAATCTCACTGTGTGCTGTAAGAGTTAGTGTAGAAAATTCATAAAGTGGAATAATACCTAATGTATATGACTTCCAAGGGTTTGGGGTGTTTTTTGTTTCTTATGCACCCTGCTAGAGTACCTTGCTGTGGTCACATAGTGCATCTCATTGTGTCTCCTTGCTCTCACAATGAAAAGGATTCATTATATTGATACCATTTTGAAAAGCACTAAAAATCTACATGAAATACTATAAATAAAGAAGCCTTATTGTCACTTATTAGTCAGAAGCTTTATCTGGTTTCTGGAAGAGTGCTTCTCTTCAACTGTTTCAGCTGCGTCCGGTCAGTTACTTTTCAGTTCCTGCTCCTGGAGATATCTGAAGTTGAGTGTAAAGACGTGGAGGTAAATTTAATTTTTGCACATATGTTTCAAAACAGGTGCTATTTCTAAAAGGAAAATTCTGATCTATCTCAAGATGTATGGTTTTAAAATAAGAGTCTCCAAATGCTGCCTGATCACTACTTGCTCAGCATTGTGGAAATGGCAGGAGGAGGGATGAAGAATTGTCCAAGTCACGAAGAAAAATGCTGCTTTTAAATGGGCCTTGACACACAGATCTTGACACAAGACATTTAAAATAATATAAAAAATTTTACTAATCTTCTAAGAGATGTTCTGGTAGATTTAATTTTTTTTTTTCTGGTTTTGTGTTGGCTGCCTTGACCGCCCAGTGTTGTAGCACTGTGCCTAATTTAGTTCAACTAAGTGGGATTTTTTTCATTCTTAAGTGACTAAGAAATTTTTCAAAACGTCCTATGGAGCACGCCCAAATGTGTGTCCTCTGTTCTTTTAAACATCAGGAAAGACCTCACCCTGTACTGAGTGGTCCCTGTAGCTGTGTTGGGGCAGAAGTCAAATCTGTACGAGTCATGCAGCTCAGATCCTATGAAGGATCCTTATTAACAGATGGGTTCTAAGTTGGCCCTGGAGAAGGAGGAAGATATTGCTAAAGCCCTTATCTACTGCTGAGATCTTTTTCCTTAATGGCTTGGTGAACATCCTTCCCCATCTTTAAGCTCAGCCTCTGTTCAGTGTCCTGTTTTTCACAATGAAGGTGTGTGTGTGCCTTGGGTTAATTAGACTGCGTGAAGCTTTGAGTGGCTGTTGAAGTTACAGAAGCATCCATCACCTTACAGTGAAAACAGATCAACAAAGAGCTTGTGGTGTTTATCTGCTGGAAGCTTAGCAGTAGTACTTGTGCAGTGGTGCGTGACTGTGAAAGCAGTGAGGACGTGTTTAATAGGAATTTTTGAGCTAAATGCCCTCCTTTAAAACAAACAAAACAAAACTAGAAAGAGTTTCTCATGGGCTTCCCAGAGCATGAATTGATAGCCAGCTGTATTATATTCACCATAACCAGAAGCACAAAATATCTGTAGGACCTGCTCTTTTTTTTGCAGAACTCAGATGCTGTCAATGTCTAGACTTTTACTGCAGTAGTAGCAGGAAGAAATTATTTCCTTTTTGAAAATCAACAGTGATGCCAAGTTTCTGTAGAGTAATGCTGCACAATGCTATTGTTCTTAAGCTCTTGCCTTGTAGCCCATAGGCAACGAGACTTACCCATTTTTCCTTTTAGATGGAGATCTATTGCTGCTGCTTTATGGTCAAGACTGAACACAGAGAAAGGGAGAAGCCACTACTTCAGTGAGTGCATTAGGCCTCTCCTGAGTATAGAGGTGCTGGTGCGGGTGTCAGGCTTGCCACAGCTTCTTTTTGTTACTGTTGTAGTGAGCTGATTTGGTCAATGATTTTCCCAAAAGGAAAATGATAAATAATTTGAATTCATCTTGCATATTTACAAGGCTCAAAGTTACCGAATTATCCTCAACAGCTAACTCAGTTATTTCTGAATCCATCTATAGAACAGGAAAAACTCTAATATTCATCAGTTTTGGAAATACTAGGACAATAGCTCCCAGGTAAGAATAGTAATTAACTGTTGAAAATGTTAAATATTTTTACCATTAAAAAACACACGCAATTTTGGCAAAGCGGGAAAATACTTCTGTGGTTTTTGCTGTAAATGAAATGTGATAAAAAGACATAAAAAAAAAAAAAATTACAGAATTGCTCTGTTTTGTTCTGATTTCAACATCTACAGCCTTGAGCTTGTATGTACTGGCCCTTACACTTCCAGATACATTTGCCACACAAGTCATTGACATCCATGCCTTGCATACCTCAAGCACCCTGATCAGTCTTGGCTAGGGTTTTTTTTGACGCCTTTTTAAGGTGCAGCAACCTTTGCAAGTGCCCCCTTACTGCAAAGGAGACAGATCTGCAGCCTTCTGTGCTGCCGCCTGACAGTAAGTGGCTGGAGCCGTGGGGGAGGCTGTGATCAGATTCTCTCTAATACTGCTCACTTCTCTGAAGGGGCATCGTATCAATGGTAAGAAGGAATTGTGGCAGTTGGAAGGGAATCTGTGCTGCAGCCGTTCTGCTGCTGGTTTTATGATCCCAGTTAGGTCATGCTTGAGATTAAGCAGGTTTTAAGGCATGGCAAGTTGTTGTGGATTGTAATAGAAACTCTGGGAGATGACAAAGCTTCCTTGGGAATGTCAGGCCTTTCGTTAAAAGGAAGAGATGGTGAATATTAATAACCTGCGCTGGAATTGTCACAGATAGAATCGAGTAAACTTTTTTTCCCCTTGGCTTTTCTATCTTTTTGCATGTTTCCCTATTTTGCCTTGCAAACTCTCCCCTTAGTGAGCTTTGGTCCCTTCGCCCCCTCTCTTGCTGGTTGTATTTTTCTTCCCTCTAGCTCTGTGAGAAAGCTGACTTGTATCATTCCCCACTTTGCTCAATTGCTTTTTTTTCATTATGTGTTACTTAGAGGTATCTATTCTCTTTGGATTATACTCTCTAATTTTCCCCATCTGTTACTCTTTAACTTGTTAATTCTGTTATTTAATTCAGTAAAACATTGTAGAATAGAGTTTATATGTAACATGCTGTACAAATTAATACTAATTCTAATGAGACAAATTGCAGTGACCGGATTGTGTTAAATATGTGACCTTTTGCAGAGCAGTTCAGTCTGGTTTTAGTCCGGTTGTAAATGGGTTGAAGAATAGTCACTAACCTTAAACACTGCACAAAACCTCAAGGACTTTTCATTTTATTTTATTTTGGTAAATGCATGAGACTGAAATGTTTCTAACCAGAAATCCTCTCTGGTAAAAGACTGAAAACAAGCTACCAACATGGATTAACTAATTCTCACTAAATCTCTCAGCTTCACAGTCTGCAGTGAAGTAGCTGGAGTGAAGCTGGCAGGCTTAATTTCTTAGCACCCGTGGCAGCTGACCCTTTCTTAAAATCAACATTCATACCTTTCCTTTGATTTTATTTTGCAAAGCAAGCAAACAACAGAAACTTTCCCGTATTATTGTGTCAGGAAGAGATGATGGGAAACGGTTATTTTGCACACTCAAGCCCCATATGCACTTGAATCAGAGAATGTTAGGGGTTGGAAGGGACCTCTAGAGATCGAGTTCAACTCCCAAGCAGTGTTTGTTTTATGGTTTTTTATCAGCTCCTAGAGAGAGGGTTGTGCACGAGCTCTCCTTTAGTATTCAAGAAGCTATTGAGTTGTGGATGAGCTCGAAGGTGTTTGAATGAATCAAGTTAACTATTTTAGATTTTTCTTTTATTTTAGCTGATCACTGTGTTAAGTGTTAACCCTGTGAGTTTACACTTTTGTTATGGTATCACCATGCAATAACATACTGGGAAAGATACACGTTTGGTTGAGGTATTTACTCTTGATGATTAGTTCTAGAAGTCTTTGCATTAAACTTTTTAGACATTAAAGGCAAATCTAGTTCTGTATTGGGTAACACTGAATGGTGTTAGCCTATTTGAGCAGGAGAAATAATAAAGTAGTAGTTCAAGTCTAGTAAATACTTCTTAATTGGGATGTTTTTCAGGCAGTTCTTTGTTTAAAATCAGACTTTTTAAATTTTAGAATCTGCATGCCAAAAAAAAGATCTGGAGAATAACATAAATGCTCAAAGGGGTTTTTTGTGTGTTTGTTTTTTGAAATGGGAGGCAGCTTAAGCATAATTCTATCAGTGTTGATTTATTTGTTTTCATGTAATCCATCTTATTTTCAGCACCACTGTAACTTTTCAAGTTGTATAAAAGTAGCTATTTTAATGGTTTAGATCTGTAGTGCAAATGAAGACTCTTATTTTATGAATGTTCATAGGGCCTGTGTTCCAATTAACTGATTTATGTTCTGTCGCTGGCAAAAAAAAAAAAAAAAAAAAAGTCTTAATGTATTTTATTGCTCTGTTAGATAGTTGAAATTTCACTTAAGATGCAATATCCAGTGTTACAGCAGGAAGCTAAACCCAGCATTATAATGAAGACTGCAGAGGCACTTAGAACTAACGTCAGCAGTTTTGGGTGGATTTTTTTCCTTTCCAATCTTTTTATCAGTAAGTCTCTTCCAAGACACATTTTGAAGATCAAGAAAACAATATTAGACTTAGAGAGAGTTAATCTGTGTCCAAAGCATTTTAGTTAGATGATATTTTTTTTTTAGTTGTTATTTTAATTTATTGAGTTGTGCCAGCACTCGTTTGAGTCTGGGTTAGACTAATGTGTGGTCTGCTGTGCTGTGAGGGCATGTGAGCCACAGCTGCTGGATTTTGTTAGCTCTTGATCTCTGATCCACGCAAACTTGAAGTCCAAGTTCTTTAATCTCTCCATGGCTCTGCTTCCCTGTCTCTGCAGTGAGAGTGCTTGTTCCTTAGGGGCGTTCATAGCTTGTTGCTGGCTGTGGGACTTGTTGTTTAAATGGATCCAGTACCGTCACCTGCTGTGCTTTTCACCTAGTTGCTTCCTCTGTGATCTGCTGCTGAGGCCTTTTCAAGCTTGTTTCCACTGGACGGGACCCCTGTATGAAAGAGCTGGGGGGACACTTCCAAAGAGACTGCACTTTATTGAGACTGCACTTTATTGAGACTGCATGCCATTTGCACTGCTTGAAAGCTGTGTGGCAGATTGAACTGATCAAACTTGCCCGTATTTATGAAAATAACAGGCAGAATAATGTAATCTGGAAACATTCTTTTAGCTCACCACGTCTGTTTTGTCAGGATGCAAATGGATGTGTTTCCATTGTTGTTGGGCTTGCTGCGTTCTGTCCAGGGGTGTCCTGGTGAGGGAGGGTGCTGCTGATGTACTAGCAGATTTTAGTTTGTCCTTAGGTCAAGTGCTTTTGGTTAGCTCTCTAACGTTGTCTATTAGGGTGAGGATCTTTTGGAAGTGCTTGTTTCTCTAAAGCTGGAATTTTTCAGATTTCCTTCTGAGAATCCATAATGCATCCAAGTATTGGACGTGTGTTCCATTGTAGAAATAGGCATCTTGAAATCACTTAGAGATAGGAAATGTAATAATATTTATTTTTCTTCAGATTGGTTGTTTATTTTTTTTCTTCAAGACCACATTCTTTTTTTCTGACTGTTTTGGTTTTTGTTTTTTGGGGGGGATTTTGTTTTGGCGTCACATTAGTTTATCTGTATTTCTGTAGTTAGTATTAATAACTAATATTTATTTTATGTTTCATCAGTGAGAGCTTTCCATTTGTCTTGTTTTGAGAAGCAGGTTATGGAAAGCTGAAACTTTAAGACAAATTATGTAGAAAAGTTGCTTGTTACAGCCTTCTGCTCCCTCAGAGGAAACGTTGTGAAGTGCAGGGGCTGGGCCTGGTTGGTGTTTGCTTGCTTGTGGAAGATGCTTAACACAAGTTTGGCACACGTGTGCGAGGGAGCAGAGATGAACACTATCCCTAACTGTTTCCACAAGGGATGAGTATAAATGAGAGCATAAAGACAAAGCAGAAACCAGAAGTATAAATTAACCCTTTTAGATCACAAGAATGTTGTAAAAAAAAAAAAAAAAAAAAAAAGATGAAAACCTAATTTATTTAAAAACTTGATTTGAAATAATGCTCAATAAAAGGCCAGACAAATGCAAATCGGGGTGTTGGTGTGTTCAGTGTGATTTTATCTGATCATACAATTCTACTTTTTCAAGCCATTTTTGTTCTGATGCGTGTCTCCTGCTTTCGGATTTTACTAATTTTTGCCTTTCTAGGCCATTTTGTCACGCTTTTACCGCTGGCTGTAGCTCTCTTGTCACACCAAAGTGGCTCCCAGTCATTAAATCGGTTTTCAGGTTAAGACTTCCTTCTTATAGCTCTGCAATACACTTTCCTTTTGACTCTTCTCTGTCCGGGTTGCCCGATCATTTGTCTGGGTTGAAGGTCTGTCTTTAAAGAACTAATATTTTGTTGCTGGCAAAAGAAAGGGGAGGTGAAGGAAGGGTCAGGGTGTGGATCAGTGTTAAACAAATTGTGAAGGTCACAAAGAATTTTAATCTGGCTTGAAAAAGAGACTTGTATCCAGCAGCACATTTTTGTTTGTGATCCTCTGAATGGACAATTGTGGCTACTTTGAGAATATGGTGTAGACTGCATGACTGGTACAAATTGAATTAGTCTCATGACAAGGACATAGTCCCCTTTTTTTTCTATCTGCCTGATGGAAAGCAGAAGAAAGCCCTGCGTGACATGTCTTGACCTGCAATGTCAATGTGGGCTTTTGTGACAGGCTCTGATTTCTGGCTTCTCATTTGATAAAGCCAATTTGGTGGAGACTAGAAAGGAGGTTTGCTGCAACACAAAATGCACTTACAGAGAAGAGTATCTGGTGCTGAGTACAGATGACTGCCATTCCAGCTTAATTGTCATTAGAAAGCCGGAGTTTTGTTCTAAAAATGGGGCAAAGCCTTGAGCTTGTGTCACAGAGGGACACAGTCACACCATGCGATGCACTGCGTAATATCCTGCGCCGTAGTGTCAGCTCTTTGTCCTTTTGTGCAGCCATCTCTGTGCCTTCCATTGCCTCCATTTGCTTATTTCTGACAGTTTTCTTTCCCGGTCTTCTGTCTTCCTTTCATCTTCTTGCACTTCCTCTTCCCTACATTTCAGAGTGAAATTTCTCTCTCTTTTCCATACTGACAGGGCACCAGCAAAGAAATCATTGTGAAAGCTGCTATTCTTTAGCCTGAAAACATCCCAACTTTATGATTTTTGTATGTTTTGCATTTCTTATGCCCTCATTCCTGACCCCGTTGGCATGGGCAGAGGCTTGAGAACTTGCAAAATTCTAGTGGAAATATTTATGATGCATCAAAGAAAAAAAGCAACTAGATGCAGGTTGAGTAACAGAAAACTCTGACCTACAGTGCTCACTGCTCTACCTGTGCTAAGGATGCAGAGGTAGTGATTTAAATTGAAACATTTTGCAGTGGCTTTATTACTAGGAAGACATTTTGAATTGGTTGTTTTTTAATGCAGTGGATCAAGATCTTTTCACTGTACATTTACAAAACTCTCAAGAGAATGATTGTAAGGTTTTCCCTAAATATTCATTTCGAGTAAGGGGCTGTAATCTTAGCAGGGGTAGCAGAGTACTTTTGCAGTCGGTAAACGAAACAGGAGCATGGTGATAAAATTACATTTACGCTACAGGGTTGCAATTTCAAGGCATAAGATTTGGCTGCAAGTACTCGTGACAGTGAATCGTGGCTTTGTGCCAGTGTCGTGACCACATTTGAGTGATTTCTTCTGGAAGTTCTGTCATTCGTATCACGAATTCTGGTGGTTTTTGTTGGAGAGTCGTTTCAGCTCATGCTACAGACCTCTAGAGGAGATAAAGAAAATTGAAAACGTCATGTGGTGTAACAAATCCAGAAACATCTAGTTTTCTGAGAGTGTGTATGTTCCATTATCTCATGTAGATTTGAGAAATGTGTTCTGTGTTAATACAATGTGATTTTTTTTCTCTTCCCTTTTTCAGAGACCTGAGTGAAAACCAGATAAAAGGGATCCCTAGAAAGGCCTTTCGAGGAATCATTGATGTGAAGAACTTGTAAGTGACAACTTCATTAATATTGGTGGTGAAAAACATTCTCCCTAGGTTACCTCTGGCTGTTACTCTTTGTTTGAGTACCGGGTGGTTAGCTCCGTGCAACACAGAAGGGAGTTGTAGGCCTCGCTGTGTGTGGCAGGGTATCGTCGGGACCCTCAAGTGCTACTTTGGTCCTCGTGTATGTACCCTGTGCAACACACTCGGGGAAGTTCTGAGCAAAGAAAAGAGGATACTGGAAGGCTTTATGCCTCCCTGCGGTATTGTCCTGTAAAAGCCAGTGAGATCATGGTCCAAGCCTTGAAGCAAGATATGCATAGGAAAAGAATTGCTGGAGTTTGGAGGTGAAATGGAAATATTTTCTTTCAATTAGACTCCCTGTCCCACCAATTGGGTGGGAAGTAACTATGGCAAAATATGGCACACAGGCACGATAGTTGAGCATGAATATCAGCAAATGGAAAGATAATATGGGAAATTAACTGAGTGTGCTTTGACAGTTTGTACTGAAATATAAAATAATTTTTTAAAATCACTAGAGAAAAGCAGGTTTTGCTGTTGGTGCTGAAGGAGGTAGTCTGTCCCAGCCCATTTCTACACCATGCAGTCTGAAATGTCTAAAGACTTTCACTTCTATATTTCTAGAGCTGCTAGAGGCTCTTACATGTTACATACCAGAAATGAGTTTTGGTGCACGCCCACACTAACGCACCGTTGGCATCATTAGAGTCAGCACAAGGTGAACTGAAAAAGGAAATAACAGCCAACACATTGGCAGAGAGTCAGGATTTCTTGAGAAGACTTGCAGCCGCTCTCAGAGCCGTGTGCATTAGCACTGTTACCACACCAGGAGCTGAAATCTGTTACCCTGCCATGATAAATATTGTAAGCTTAGCATAAATAGCGTGGAGTTGGTTTTTTTTGTTGTTTGTTTTTTTTTTTTTTTTTTTAATTTGTTGTTGTTTAGTAGAAGAATCAGCTGAAGCAGATAGGCAGCATGGAATCTCTTATGGGCAGCCAACATGAGTGAGAGCATGGCCACCTCTGCATCCGAGGACAAAGCACAGTTCCCATCCTTTCTCTGATGATGCCGTGTTGCAGGGATATCCCGTCACTGGGGGCTGTGCAAGGGAAGCAGTACTGCAAAAGACCAAAGCAGGAGTTCCCCCCAAGTGGAAAATGTAGGCTCAGGAGACACACCCTGCTCGCTCTGAGCACTGTGCAAGGTTCCTTTGGAGACTTTGGGATAGACAGAATGTGGAGACTTTTACACGTCGTCTCATACTTACAGGTGCTCCGGCAGGCTTTCCACATACTAACCTTGTGGTGCTTCGGTGCTTTGTTCCTTGCTTTGTGTATATTAAACTGTGACTTCAGCTTTTGAGGTATGAAGGCTTTTTTAGCCAAATGTCAGCCTGAGAAAACACATCTTGAGGAACCAGTTAAACTCATCTAAGCCTGTGCTTTAATGTTCCTATTCAGGGGAGAAGGATCAGAGGACCTGTGTGAGCAGGTCTAGCTTTTAAGACACAGTAAAATACTGGAGATCATAGTTATAGTGGGGAGAAGTTTGTAGATTTTAGACATAAGTGTGGCTTTTTTTGTCATGTTACTGTGAACTTTACTTTCTTCATGTAATCTAGAGGAAAAAATAGATGCTACTTTGTTTTAGAAAAACCTATCCATCCCAACTTTAATTCACTGTTAGTTGTTGGACTCCATTTAAAATGGCGAAGTTGCATTCAGAGCTGATTTCAACTCTGGCAACCTGTCAGAAAAATCACAAGTGTTCTTTGATTTTATGCACCCAGGGCTGCTGCGGAAGCAGCCGGGGTCTTACCTTTTCATGAGCTGATATCAGGGGATGTATGGATGCAGTGTTTACAGGAACTCTTAAGTGTTGGGATCTAAAGCTTTAACAAAAAATTGTCTGTCAAGTTAGGCAGTATCTATTCTTCTGCTGCAAAAGACATAGTAACATAGGGCTTCCCTGTAGCAACTGTTTCTGTCTTTCAGGAATACCAAAGTTATCACAGAATCATAAAATAATTATGGTTGGAAGTGACCTCTGAAGGTCATCTGGTCCAACGTCTGGCTGAGCAGGAGCACAAAGCTTAGTAGTCTAACAGATTTGTTGATGTGAGCCATGAGTACTGGTTGTTTAGATAAAGAGCAGGAGAAGGAGACTTTCCTCTCAGAGCTACAATCATGTTTTTCTTGAGGAGGAATGGATGAATTACGTACTCAGGGTGGTTCATTAGGTAGATGACTGTTGCTTCCCGACGCAGACTAGTGGCCTAGGAGTTGCTGAGAAAAACGTGACAAAATCTCGAGCCAACTTGATGCTGGAAACATTAGAATTTCTGCAGCAATAACTCTAAGGGTGTGATGGAAGTTGAACCAAGTTAATATTTAAAGCTCTGAAAGCTTTAAGCAGTAAGCTTAAGCATGCCAATTCCCATTCTCAGTCTAGACTTGGCAGCCAAATCGCTCCTTTCTGGGTCACAGGAAGGACCACACCAATGAGCTTCAGTGCTCAAGCACCTAGAGGAAGAGAAGGGGCCTTTGCCTTTCAGTGCCACTCAGCTGCTCCAACACCTGCAGTGCCCATCGCCTGGTGACTCTCTGACACGTCCATGCTGACGTGATGGCAGCAGGGTTGGCCGTTTCTATGGTTATCCCTTTGCAGATTTACTGTACTAGCTCAGAGTTCTTCCGTTGTATAAAATGTGTTTCTGAGGGATCTTGGGGAGCTTTAGACATAAGAAAAAAAAGTTTAATATTCTTCCAGGCTTCACAACCCTTCAAATTTATCTTTAAAATTCATATAGGGAAAGGCTGACATGGAATTGTCTCTTGTTTTCATGGTCTGACGTTTAACAGGGTCTCAGATTCTTCCAGTTTCTACATAAAACGTCCAAATGTCACGACAAAAAGAATAACTCGTGGATGTTATAATAGGGACACAGCAAGTGCTAAACCATGTGAAAGTCTCCAGATTAATGCTGTCTTTTAACAGCAGCTTGGAAAGCTTCCCTCAGGAAAAAAAGCAGAAGCTGATGCAGTAGACTAAGCCAGGGCATGAATTCGTTTTGGACACCAGTTCTGAAATACGCAGCCTAAGGGCTTAATATAAATTACAGTGGGTGCCCTTTGGAAACCCTGTGTGAAGTACCTTATCTCAGCGTGGCCATAGCAGTGAGCAACACAGCATGGCAGGCTGTGTCCAGTTGGAGCATCTGGTGTAAAAAAGTATTTGCTGAATTTAAGGGAAGAGGTGCAGCTGCATGTGCCCAAGGACTGAGTGTCTCTGGTGATGTCCCTCGAGCCCCAGGACTGGCTTGGTACTGATATGATTTAAAATGATATGACCATTTAAAAAAATAAATGTTAAGATGATGGGGGATTGGGAAGTGTTATAGAAAGGAGTGTTTCAGAGTATTTATCACCATGTCATTCTTTTTCAGTGGAATAGTCTGTCTTTTCTCATTCTCAGTGAGCCCAGGAAAATGGGCTCACGTAAGGGTTGTGCTGTAGAGGAGCTTTTAAATGTCAGGGAAGCCCGTGGTTTTGCACGAGACAAAGCCAAAGCAGAGCCAGGCAAGAGGAGGTTCAAAAACTCCCAAGTAGGGGAAATTTTGTTGTGTGAATTATTTTTATACGAATTGTTTTCTGCTGTTCAACTATAAAATCCAAGGAAGAATCTGCACATAGAACAGTAAGTTAGTAAGTCTATTTCTAATTAAAATATAAAAATAATTATATAGGTTTGAGGTAATTTAATGAACATATAATATCCATTTTGATATGCATTCTCTATTGGTAATTTGGTATAAGCTGACGCTTTGAACTCGACGTAGAATAGAAGGACAAAAGCTACTCGGCGAAGTAGCAGAGTTGAACAAGAAAGGGCCAGAGAGGGCCAGCCTGCAGTGTGCACCTGTATTCAATTTCTGGTACTTATTACTGAGAGAACAGAAAATGTTTCTTGCAGGAATCTAGCCCCAAGTAAGCACATTTATTTCAAGAATTCAAGTATGTGAATTTGGGTCTTGAGCTTTGGGCTAACTCAGCAGTGTCAGCCGTGGCATTCCATCGTAAAAATATATAGAGCTGCTACTTGCATTTCTGCACGTTTACCCTGCTTGTATCTCATTTTGGCATTCAGGGTGTTCACATCAGTGTTCCTCTGGTGAGGCGTTCCTGCAGTTCCTTCTGCATGAGCCTGCCCAGCCCGCCTTGCTGAGGGCAGCCAGATTCGTAGAATAGGAGCAGGCAGCGCCTCACTCAAAGAAAAAACCTGTAACAGCAGAGGCTGTGCTTTTAAGGTGTTGCTTGTGGTTATTGGCAGTATGCTCCCAGCTTTTCCTCTTGCTGTACTCTCTGTGAAGCTGAACTTAACCAAATGAGCTGTGTGAGGATCGCAAAGTGTAGGAATCTGATTCTTGGAGACACAGTGATATCAGGACCTCTTGTGCTTGCAGGGATCCTTCTCCCAGAAGAAAGGCACAGGGCAGATTTTAAAGTTATTCTTCTTGGCAAGCTGCTGCCCTGTGGCCTTTTGCCATCTCTTGACAAAAGTTTATTCCTTTGTTTTGCAGCACTGAAATAAGGGAAAGCACTAGCCTGAAACTTGACAGCAAGCAGAGATCTGTCAGAGACTAAAACGGCAAGACTCCAGTTGTGTGTTTCCCAAAGCCATTGTTCCTTTGTCACCCATTCCTATCTTGCAGTGGCTCCTTTTGGAAGCAGTGAGAGTGCAAATGTATGTCTTGTGTATGTACAGAGTGCACAGACTTGGTGTCAGCATCTGTGTCAATGCAGCCTCTGTGACCCACATCAAGGAGCAAGTGCTGGTGGTAGGGACTGGCCTGTCTCCATACTATCTGTGGGGTTCAAGCTCTGCTGAACATGGTCCTCTCTCACATCAGCCTCTCCCAGCCAAGGAACCTCAGGGATTCACTGAAAGGAAACCATGCATGCGTGTGTAGTGAGGCTGTCTGGGGAGAATGACAGAGCAGCAGAGCAGAGGGGGTGCCAGCCTGACAGCGTAGACCCCCCATTGCAACGGGAGCTAGAACCACATGACACAAAACAGTTACTGGTGCTTCTGGGAGGAGATGCTGCCATTTCTTGATTCACTGGAACTCAGTTCTATACATAGTCAGCTTCTGGGTTTTTTTGGTTTGTAGGCTTTGACTATAAGATAGAATTTTGTAGCATTGGGATTCAGAAAAACACAAGCTAAGAGGTTCATCTGTCACAATAATAGAGACTTGTTACGTTTCTGTCTAAATATTTCTCAGCCACACATAAGACAATAGCTTATATTACTAATGTGCAAGTTGCTTTCCTTGTGTCCTGGGGCCACTTAGGATATTCCAGGTAATATCCTTCTTTATAGCCCTAAAGAGTCCTTTGGAGGAAGAAATTAAGCATTTAGGTTTATATTTTTTTATTTTAATGCAGACATCCGTCAGTACATATGTAACATTTAACACTTCTGTAAGTCAGTACACATTTATTTTCCTACTGGTTACATTACTTTTGCAATGTGAAAAATCAAGAGCTGTGCCAGCACTGTAAAATATTGTCGTGACTATTAGTTTCAGTTTCTTATTTGTTAAATGGCTTTTCCTGGAAGAAACTCTTACTTTTTCTGCATGCATCTATGATTAGCATCGATCCATGTGACTTCTACAAAAATTAAACGTCTCGATTGCACATTCAGGTTTTGGAAAAAGCTGAACTTGCTTTTTACGTTGAGAGGTATTTTGCATTCACCTACACAAAACATAAAAAATGTTCCTATGTCGTAAATGTTCCCTACTTTTTTTATCTATCTCAGCCAGCACTGCAGAGCATATTTGTAATTTTTGCCATTCGGCCGTAGAATAGAAATAATTAAACATACCTGTCAAGATAAAATAATGAATAAACCCAAGGAAATAATGATTGATTTGTGTGTAGCCATTTCACTAGCAGAAAGAAAGCAAGTGATTGTGAATTATTTGCTGTACATAAATATGCAGTATATCTTAATGAAATGTTGCACAAGAAAAGTTGTTTAGTCGGAGTTCTCAAGGGAAGTTGTTATCTGGAGCCCTCTGAAATTCCTGGCGTTAGTGTCTTGAAATTTGTGTGCAGTATTCAGTGTTACCATTGCAGTTTGCAGTAAAATAAAACAACAGGAGAAGATAAACAGTTGGCGAGATTTTCCACTCTTTCAGTGTAAAATCTGGAGTAAGTCTGCTGAAGTCAGCGGTTGGCCTCAAATAAAAGCCATGAAATGGCCGGAGGAGAATTGGTTATCACCCGTTGGCTTGTGTATTGCCGATGTATCTCTCAGTGGACTGAAGGATGTCTGTATTTGCTGATGTGCATGAGAGGCGGAGTATATTTTAAAGATGAATACATGAAAATACAAAGAAAGGATAAAATTCTATAATGGAACAGATTTCAGGTTCCTTTGATCTCGGCTGGTAGTTTTGAGGGTTTCTTTTAGAGCTGGCAAAGCAGGTCAGAGGTATTGAAACAGCTACTTGAAAATACTCGTTAGAGTATTTTTGCCTTTTGCACTCTTTAGGGGGTGAAAAGATCGTATTACTTCAACCTTAACATTTCTAAATAATTTTCTTCCTCCTTCTGTGTATATTCACTCTGCATTCAATGTATTCCAACAGTGTATTCCTTCCTGTCTCCTGTAATTGGTATTCATTGCGATAGTGGCCATAATGAATTCAAGAGAGGTCTCTGTGGCCATCACATTTGCTTTCCTAGAAATTCCGTTGTAAAGCAGCATTATTATAACATTAAAATAACACGTTACCAATTTACCACCTTCTATGGAGGAACATCACCTGCAGCGTAAGATAATTTTATGAATACATTAGTTTGAGATTTTGCCATCTGTTCTACCCCTTATAATAAATGCAAAAAGCACATATTTCACAATTAACTCATTAAAAAGATATGATAGATCGAAATGCACATGCATGTTCCCCACACCATGCAGAATGCACTTCAGGCAAGATATGCATAAACCACGCAAGCAGAGAGTCTGAGCCTTAGCAGTGAGTGGACATTCTGTGGTACGGTGATGTTTCTGTCTTTACCTCTTCAGCTGGACTTGTGCGGAGAGCCAGCACGCCCGGTGACTCAGGACTTGGCGGTTTTGTTTGCCTCTTGAGATTTGGTGGCCCACCTTTGCAGGGCCTGACTGTGTATCGCAGGGGGAAGTGCTGCTGGCTATACTGCCTGAGGACAGTTAGGCAGATATTACCCCATTGCTTTTCTGTCTTCTGGTTTTTCAGTTCTGAAGCATTAACCTTTAAAATATACCTGCCCTGATCTTTCTAAATAACATCTCTTGTCTATCTTAAAGTAAAAATCAGAGGAAAAAAAAAAAAAATCAAGAAAACCAAAATGCTGTGCAGCCTGACTTCTGGCAGGTGGTAAGGTGTCAGGAGGAATTCCATTTTCCTTAGCCTCCAGCTGCAGGTGCCTTACTGCTCACCCTGTGCATCCATCAGGAACAATGTAGCTGCTGCAGCCATAGCTACGAGTAAACCTGTTTCAGAATGTAGAGATTAAAATTTTAAATTTAATTCACAAACCACATCCTTTTACTCGCAGTTCCTTCTCTGCCTAGAGTGAGTAGACACAACCTGTTTGGGTTGTATTTGTGCTGCAGTGGGAAGGGTGGGGAAACAGTCTACATTGTCTCTACTTCCTGACCATCTGCAGAAGCACAGCATCTTGGCTGGGTGCAAGGGTGTGTGCCCTGGCAGTAGAGAACGCAGCCCTTAATTCCCTTCCCTCGCAGAAGAGCCTTCTGCAGTGTGGCTGAAGGGTGAGTGGTGCCTTCAATAAGGAGTTAATGCTGCATTTTTCTAGAATATGATATGCATTGGATTGCTGTCTGAAGAGCTGTGCTCTCTCCCAGTTTATTGTGATCATCATGAAGTATTGTGTTCAAGTGTCATTACAGTGAGAAAAGTTGTGCATGTATCTCTTTTAACACTGTAAGGAGTAGTCATTCAAAATTACCTTTTTGGGAAGAAAGTGGTGTGGGATTTTTGCCTTGTCCACTGCTGCCAAAGCTGCTGGTTCAGCAATAATCTTGCTAGCTAGCGAGCTCATTGCAGTCTTTGCCAATGCTTTGCTGTAGTATCACGTCAGCTCTCCAAATGGTGAACTGCAGGTTTGGTCCTAGCCTGCAGGATGTTCCTGTATTTTATGTAAAGAGCTGCTGAAGGGAACGCTCCTTCCTTGCTTTAGTCCTCAACATCCTGGGATGGTCCCAAAAGCATGGGGGAGCAATGGCAGAAACACGTGCAGACAAATAACCTGCAAATTCTGCAAGGTGCGTGATAAACACTGGAAAACCTCAGAACCAATTAAAGAAGTATTTAAATGGATGTCCTATTTGGTAGTGTGATTAGGTTATGCTTGCACTTTTTTAAAACGTATTTGGGTTTATGCAACCCCCTTTCCCAGGCCTGTCACTAAAAAATAAAAGTCCAGGTGGACTAACCGGCACAGAGTGATCTTAACTCTGTTGAATGTGCTAACCTACCACTTGTACATCACTTGAGATTGATTTTCCAGGTGGAAAATGCACCACTGATTTTTTTGTTTTTATTTTTTTAAATGAAAACATCTGCATTAAGTAGAGTGGATGTCTGCTCTGCTCTCCTGTCCAGTTGCATTTCAGGAAGTATTTGTTTCATGGATGCCCGTAGCTGTGGGCTTGACTGGCCACAAGGGATCTGTCAACGACAACTCATTAAAAGCTGAGCCATCACTCCTGAGAAACAGATTTCCTCACTGTAAAGGTTGCTTCCCCCTGAGTAAAATGTCAGATAAATAAAAGCTGAAATATCTCTTAAGTGTGCTCTACCTATAAAATAGAAGTACATTAAGCCAGCAGTATTTAGTAGTGGAGGATGTATGTTTGGTGGCGTTTAATATGGTGACTTTTAATATTTATTAAATTTTCTTTTTTTCTGATGCGAATCAGAGCTGACTAGCTCCATAATAAGGTTATACATAATTTTGCTTTACCCAATTTCTGTATTCAGTATATCCACTGCAATATAGATTGGTTTCAATATCAATTTTGGGGCAACCCATAGATTTTGAAATATTACTTGTTGGTGTAGGACAAGCATAAATGCCAATTGTTGTTTGTTTGTTTTTTTCTTTTCTGGAAATGTGTTTCAGGCATCATTTCAAGTCTGCATTTTGCTTGTTCATATGGTAAAACCCTAACACTGATGACGTGAAAGACAAAGCACACCACGTAGTGCTAACTTGTCCTTTCCGTGTACTTCAGATCCTGTTCTAACCTTCCCTCTGCATAATTTCTTGCCTTCTGCCCAAGAGAGCTGCTTTTATAGCCATTTGTAATGTAGCTCTGTAAGCTGGTCATTGGTGGGGGTTATGAAGGGTGACGTGGATGTGCTGTGGCCCGTCAGGAAAATGGTACATTTGACACCACAATGTGAACCTTTCGCACAGGAGACTGGAAAAGTTCAGGGTTTGGGTGTGAGAACCCCAGACTGGATGGGCACTTCTCAAATTTGTAGTGAGTCTTCTGACTGATTCAGTGAAAAATAACGTAAAAAATCAATTTTGGGAATGTCCAGATTTAAGTTGTATCTAACTCAGTTGCCTAAATGTGACATGGGTGTGAATTTTTAAATGAGGTCACAAGCTCCATGTTCAGAGCTTGACACAGGAAAACATCACCCCTAAGTGTGAATGGGATCCATCATCTGGGGTTTGAAATCTGCCACAAAAAGTCAGGGTGGCTATTGATATTTCCAGAGATGATTTTATCTGCTTACTTATTTGGCTGAGCTCTGCTTGGAGCTTTCTGGCCTCATTATTCTTATACCCTAATAAAACGTAGATCAGCACCCATGCTGCACCACTGCTTTAGTATGGGGAGTAATGAATAGCAGATTTGGCCATTTTTCTGTTTTAATAGCCTTACAAAAGTCTCTTTGACAGAAACAAACTCCAGAAAATACCATGATTTAAAAACAGACGATGTGGTATTCTTATTGTCCTTTTGATATAAAACTTGATTAAAATGAGATATGACAACAGTTGAAAAAGTATGAAAATCAAATTTTCTTTATTTTGTACTTTTTTAGGCTAACCTACGCCTACAGTTTATCTTTGTATAATTCATGCTGTCTTTGTGCCATACCTTAATTTTGAATACATTTGTTGAAAGTTTTGTGTAGCATTCATCTATAATTGTCAAAAGGAGCTTTTATTCTGGGGAAAAAAAAAAAAAAAGATAGTACTGGTTTTAATTATAATTCTAAATAGCTTCCTAACCACTGTGAGCTCTGAATTTACATCATTTTTATGATAGTCACACCATTCCAGGTTTATTGATTTTGTCATTTGCTTCATTACATTTAATGCAAACCTTTTGTATGGCATTATTCCGGTGCTGTGCTGGGCACAGAGGGGTCAGCGTACGCAGTCTCTAGCCAAAACAGCATAGCAATATCATTTTAGTGCAGACTCCATGAATAAATGGGGGTTGTAAATACTGTCCACCAGCAGAACAAAGTTTGCCTTCTCTTGACCTTTCCAGCTGGACAAAGTTAAAACCATAGCTTGAGTTGTCTTCTTTTTTGTCATCTTTTCTTTTTTTTCCGCCCCTTCTGTCCCTGTGCTTCAGCTCAACTCTTGAGTCAGTGCAACACATTGTTTTTGCTAGAGAAAACAAGGGTCTCTTGGCATAAGAGTGGGACTCGGGCAGTGCCTGCTCTTCCCATGGCAATGCCACACTTTGCTGTGGGACTTGTCTGGCGGGACCGCTTCTGTGCAAAACGGACCTGCAGGGAGTGCTGACCTGGTGCTCAGAAGCAGTTTGGAAGAGCCAGGGTGCTTTTTGGCTTTCAAGGCAGAGATCCTGTGGGCCTCTGGAATCTCCAGTTGTTTGACTGGGGTGAAGTTTTGATATCTCATTTTGTAAATAGGCAACAGTGTTTCTGGATTTGGCACACCTTTTAAGGTGAGTAAGACAATCCTGAGTTCTTAATACTGCATCACTTTATTTTTCCTGGATAACACAATTATTATTTTTAACCTAACTTTGTTTAAAAAAAAGTGATGAAAACAATGGTGCAAAACAGGTAAGTAAATGGATTCTTGTTCTCTCCAGAAGGCAGTGACTTAGGCCCAAAAATTAATTTCAGTAATTGACCGGGGGACTAGATTTCCTGCATCGCTCTTCCTTGACCACAAAATAAGATGGATGTCCCGGCTTCTTGACCCCTCCTCAGCAAGGGTGGTGCTCGGCTGTTGTGAGTCCTCAACTCAGCTGCAGCTTTCTGTGCGAGAGCAGAACTGGGTATTTAAAATGATGACAACAAAGCCCGTGTAGTTTCTTGCCACATTTGGAGAACAGAAGGGAATGATTATTTTTTGCATTCAGTGGTTCTGTCTGTTATGTGGCTTTGCGATCTTGCAGTTGGGTGGCTCCATGAGATAAAGTGGCCGTAGGAAAATGAAGCCACCTGCAATTCAGTTTGATTCAAAATTGTTATGTCTTGAAAGGAAAATATTTTTGGAGGAAAAAAGAAATAAACTGTAATGGTATGATTGTATTTTACAGTCTTTTCATCATAAATGGGTTTTATATGAACATATGTTCACTGTGTTTATACAGCAAGGGATGTTAAACAGTCCTACTAAACTGTTAAATTGCTGCATCATTTGAAAATTTCCTCAAAATAAGCTGAGATCATGTAAATCCTGTATGGATATTAAGAGGATCCTTGGTTTATTTCAAAAAATCATGTTTGTGCTTGGATCTGCAATCTTTTCTTCCAATATAAATAAGGATCTAACTCTTAAGTGAAGCACAGAGGAAATCCTCAGGCTCTCAGATACCTGTTAGGAGATGAATAGAAATACTGTAAAGTTGATTACCTAGGTGTAAACCTGAGAATGGCTTTGGTAAAATAGTTTTGAGGTAAGCAAAAATAAAAAACATTTTGTTTAAGACCATATGAATAGGGCAAGTGTGAGATAGCATCATTGGAAAGGGCTCTTAGATGATAGTCTCATTTGTACAACTGATTTCTGCTACCGAATATAATTTTCCTCTACTTGTTTTTCCCTACCAAAGGCCCTTGAGATCTAATTTTGCTTTTGTTTACCCTTTTGTAGTCCCATAAATGTCAAAGAAACAAATGGGAGAATTCTGTCTTCCTGTGGAAGTAACCTCTGCACCAGTCTTTTGTGTTTTGTTATTTTTTTAAAGCTCTTTTTGGAGTTATTTTTCCAAATCATTGAACAGTAGTAGAGTATCGCTCTGGTAAGATGCATACACAGCTTATCCAAGGTGCTATTTTCACACTTAGAATTCTTCTTCCTTTCTCTTGTTTTACTAGGGAAAGTGAAGCTTTCTTAGTTGTTCTTTTCAAGGAACATGAGACTTTTCAGAATGATCAATATTATTTCCTTATGTGATTCTGCCTCAATACCCTGTCGATCAGAAGTTTCTTATAAGGCAGTCATAATATGTTAACACTGGAATATAGTGTTAAGCTTTTCCAAAAAAAACCAAAAAACAAAAAACAAAAAAACAAACAAAAAAAAACCAAAAAAACAACAAAACAAACAAAACAAACAAAAAAGCCACAAAAACAACCAACACCCCAAACCCCAGAATTTAACTCATTTACATATGCTATATGCTACAGCAAACTGATGTGGTGCACAAGATTTTTTTATGCAAATGGTTTCCATTAAGATCCCTGTAAGCAGTTCTTGCTGCATTTCCAGGTGCACGACGTATGAGTCACCACATCCAGTCTACTCTCTGCAGTGAAACATTATTCTTTTTCATAGACATTAAAAGCTGCTTGTCATGACGTGCGGTGGGAAATGGATCTTTCTGGTGTGAAGATTAGCTTTAGAAATCAGATTGATTTTATTTTTTTTGTTTGTTTGTCTTTTTTTTTTCTTCCATTTTCTTTTGACCCCTCAGTAGCCCTATATGTGAGTTTCACCCTTGAACCTGCTTTATTCTGTATTTAATTTATAGGCTTAAGCTCAGGTCATATGCAGCATCAGGTATTGATTAGGTCCTGCTTTTAAAATCAGTCTTAGAAGGAAGATGACTGCTGCAAGGAGGTCAAGTGCTTTGCCTGGAATGACTCGCTGAATAAGGGGGCTGGCAGTTGTCTGAACTGTTCTGGGGGGGTGGGGGGGGTCTTTGGTTTTTAGCTCTCTGCCTTGAGCACGCATCGCTTTTCGAAGATGTGGCTCTCTCACTTCTTGTGGAGCAGCTGGAAAGCGTAATTAAGGGTTAATGTTCAGGCGGGGGGTGATGGGGGGGGATAAGCAGCAAGCTCTTGCCATTAAGGGAGGCAAGCAGCACTCTCAGGAGAATGACTGAGAAGGATGGGAGAAATGTACTGTGAAGCCAATGGTGCAGGTATCCTCTTTACCTACTTACAAAAGATGGGTTGCTTTCATTGCAGGCATGAAAACTTTGGGGCAGGGCTTTTCTCTGGCCATTTTATTTAAGTGCTGTCATATTTCAGTATGAATTAGATGTTGGAGATTTTGTTTGAAGGGTCAGGTGAGGTAACTGGTATGGTCTTTTGATCCAGGCTGGGTGCCTAATCCTACTGGGGAGTAAAAGTTTTCTTGCCCATGACCGCCTTATTGTTATGACCATCCAGGCAGAGGAAGCAGCTGTCTCTGCTATGAATATATTTATGGACTAATGTCAAGAAAAAATACTAATAAAAAAATACCACCTAGCAAGAAAATTTCAAAGCCATATGGATTAAGTTAACTTTTAAGATTCTTTATTAATGGCTTCAATTTTGTAAGGCTTGTAGAATCGTTATTCAGTGGCTAATAAGTAAATGTGAACGAACAGTTTAGACATGTAACCACTGATATTTAAGAAGTCACAATGTCTAAGATGACCTAAAGGTTGACATTACTAATTTCAAACTGATTTTTTTTCTTAAAAAAACAAAACAAAACCAAAACAACTTGGCAGTTTGCAGAGAAAAATATTGAAGTCTGTAATTTCTAGGAAATTCTGTATATAAACCTACCTCTGCAATGTTTTCTCCTGGTGTTAGATGTGAGGTGTAAAAATTCATTAATAATACTAACCATATTTGTCCTGGTAAGCCATCTTCTAGCTATAGGTATATGTATTTAAATTAGAGATGTGCTTATTTAGTAATACTGGATTTCCTAATTTTAAGTGGAATTATTCTTTCACATTTCTGTTCATTTGAAGTCCTGCATTAATAGATTTAAAAAAAAAGGACTTTTAAGTTACCTTATTAAAGTTTCTTCCAAGAGGGAGTAGAGCCCCTTGGAGGTCATCTGTTGTCCTGTCTTTGCAACGTGTGTTGTCTTGGAGGTGATGGTTGTCCCCAAGGTACTGGGATTCCTAAACTGTGGAGTTTCAGATCCAGGGTCAAGTTA
Source organism: Megaceryle torquata (assembly GCA_024611175.1). Lineage (NCBI taxonomy): Eukaryota > Metazoa > Chordata > Aves > Coraciiformes > Cerylidae > Megaceryle > Megaceryle torquata. The sequence goes on from JANIJG010010408.1 coordinate 57,860, forward strand.
TTCCTTGTTCAGCAGTTAATCCCGGCAAGTGAATACGGACCCAGAAGAAAGGTGAAAGAAAGAATTTGGCACCTGTTAGGCTGTTTTTACCCAAGAACTAAGTTTATGTGAGGACATCGGGTACCGGTAGGGTTTTTGATATTTTTACTTTCAAGTACTGCACTTCAGTAAAACATTAGTGCCATTTGACATTTTACCTATATCTTTATAAATGTACTTTCTGACAACAGCGACATTACCAATAACTGCCTGTTGCAGTGAGTGATGTTCAGCTGTTTGATAGAAACTCTCCTTCTTCTACGTCCCTGAAATTTTGTAAAACCTCTTTCTGCCGCTGCCAGCTGTGCATCTGAGGGGCAGTGAAAATATATCTCTATATATTAAAGGGTGAGGGACACAAATACTGCAGCAATTACAGAAATGCCCAAAGTAAGTGGATGCCATTTGCTTTTATGAATTGCAAGAAACAGACCTTTGTTCCATGTAGGTGGAAAGAAACTCTCTGTGGTGAGTAGACAGAGGAGTCATCACATATGCTCTGTGCCCTGTTCCCACAGGATATTTAGTAGTGCCACATTGATTTGGTAAAACATTGTTCGGAAAGTTAAAGATATGCTAACAGAAACTGAATGTAGTGATTCAAACATATTGGATGCTTATGGTTCATATGGGTGTTCAAATAGGAACATTTGTTCCAAAATGCTTGTAAATATAAATCTGCAGGATGGATTGCTGTCCTTACCCTGGGTGATAAACATTTCACAGATGACATGAATTTCGCTGGCTTGAAAACAATAAAACAAAATGGCATTTTTGTCAACCGTGATCCAATTTGCTGTGCTTTCCATAGCACTTTTCTAAGTGTTTTGAAATTTATGTAATTACTATGTCTCCAGATTACCAAGAGCAACATTGTTTTAACATTGTTTGGGTATTTTTTTTTTTATTTAATCTATCAGGTCGTATATTTCCCTTCCTTTCCTACTGTCTTTCCTGGCTTCTCTATCTATTTGCTTCAAGCTTTTGTTTGTTTGTTTGTAAACTAGATAATCTTTCCTAACCCTTCTTATTCTGGACATGCCCTGCTAAGTGTTTGGGGCTTTCATTTGTTATGCGCAGGTGTTTCACTGACAGCATAGGTGAGTTTTGCAAGTGTTCCAGACCAGATGTAGATTTGGGCAAAGGAGTAGATGGCAGAGGAGAACACAAGTCACAGAAGCATAGTTTGTGTGAGATCTTCATAATGAAATATGTCACGAGATGATGAAATTTATAATGGACGACTACTGGAGGAAGATGGATGGGTTTTTCATATTCATATTTAATTGCTCAGCAAACATTTCATGTCTATGAGTGGACTGTGGTAATGCTGAGAGTGAGGAGTCACTTGTCGGCTGGCCTGCTCAGGACTCTTGTGTGAGGCTCTGAATGCACCCAGAAATGAGGTTTTCTCTCCCGTGGACATGACCATATATCAGACAGGACAAAACAACACTCATAGCACTTAAACACAAGGTTGTAAGTTCGGCGAAGGCTCTTTGGTAAAATTTAGGCAGCTAAGGCTAAGTACATGCAAGTGTCTGCCCAGAGCAGCCTCCAGTCGAATGTGTTCCACTCTGCAGTTGCTCCCAGCTTACCCCCGTCCTACAGAAATGATTTTCTAATATTTCGTGGTCTTTGTGACAAAGGTGCTTTCGTGTCACTAGTCTCCTGGGTCCCAGGTGAGGCAGTGACCCAGCACCCTTCAGGTCCTGGAGCCGCTCTCTGGAAGCTGCTGCTTTTTCACTGAAGGATCTTCCCCAATTCAGAAACGCTGGTTTCTTTTTCACACTCTTCAGTATTTGCTAAGGATGCCCCACTTTGTAACAGTAACGAAATAGAGGATTTTAGTGCTTATTTGAACCCTTTACCAGTCTTCTCAGAGTAACAGGAGCGTTATTTACTAACTCACGTGGAAATGCTTATCTAAGTAACTTATATACATGAGTAAGCAAATGTGCCTACGTAACTCTACCAGTTAGATATTTAATCACACAGAGTGCCCAGAGAAGTGCAGAGTACTGTTTTTACAGTTGTAGTACAAATATAAATAAATATATAGAAGTGAACAGCAAGAAACCCACCCTTTCATCAAAGGTTTTGTAGCGTAAGCAGGTAATGCAGAAATCCAAAGCATTAACAATTGTTTGAAATCGCATGGGAGGACAAGAAAATTTGGGGTAATGAAGTACAGAGTCTGAGTTGTGACCCTAAGAAGAGGGAATTTGGATGCGTAACTTGAATTCATTATCTTGAGTACTAAAAATGAAGTTTCATGTAAATGCCTTAAACGCTTAGAAGCTTGAGGCTGAATTCTTCTGTCTCTTTCCCACCCTTAGCACCCACTCGTCTCAAATCGCCCGTGTGCTTATAGAGTATTAATTACAAGTCAACCCCAGGTCTGACTTGCAAAGTGAGAAGTGATGCTAAGAAATGACAAAGACTCTTAAAAATAGACGATCAGGACAATGTTGCATGTGCATTGAAGCACCAACTGGAAAACAAATCTCCAGTGTTTTTATCTTAGCTATTGCTGGCCTTGGTTTAGATCACTAAGAGGTCAAGAAGGAGCATAGTTATATGATGTACTTGGGTCTGCCACTCTTTTTCAGTAGGCCTGAGAAGGCACATACCTGGAAAGCAGAGAAACATGTAATCAGAGTGAGGAGTCAGAATTTGGATCTGCATGTGGACTTTGGCTGTTTAGGAAGATCTCGGTGTTAAAATCTGTGCTAATGCCCAGACAGGTAGGCAGTGAACTAGAAGAAAGGGCTCATTAAGTCATTGAAAACACTTATTTTTCAGTGGCCAATTTTACAGCAGAAATTAGGACAATTTAAATTTCATGTCTTCAAGGTGAGTTGCTGTTGCCTGATCACTGAGAGACACAAGTGGGAAAACCAAGCAAAAAACCTGAAAGCAGCCCCCCCTTACTCAGCCTGAAATTGCATCTGTATTAAAGATGCAATGCCCTGCTCTTTGGAGCCCTGGAGTAAAGCTTCTGAGCCCCTGCTAAGCACAATCACTACTGTTAAACCCATGCCAGTGTGACCTAAAACTAACACAGCATCCTGAAATATGTAGTGTTCATTAACTATGCTCCAGTGACTGTGGGGACGAGTTGTTATTTTGGCACTTCCTGGATGTTGAGGAACTCAATACAGCCATGTTTATAAAAAATAAAAAATAAAAATCCCTGAAACCAAAATGGGGCACTGAGAGACTCAAAATTGTTCTTCCCTCTCCAGCTGGTCATTTTTTGGTTTTGTTTGTTTTATTTTAAACAGTGATAAACCAGGATCTGATGGAAAAATATATTCATGTGGTATATGAAGTTACTACAGCTCTTAAGTGTGAGATGGCAATTGTTTGGGGATACATCCAGTAGGTATTAAAATTAATTTTCTAATTAAAAAAAAAAATCACCAAGACACAAGAATCTTTACTGGTTTACTCAAATTTACCAGCCATGTAACAAAGCTGACACTCTGCTGTGGTTTCATTCAAAGCATTTACCTTTTTTTCTATTATTTCTTCCTAATATTTGTCTTAAGAGGTAGCAAATGTATCTCAAACCATTGTATGACTGCAGCAGATAGAATTAATCTAATGTAATATGTGATTTTAAAGGGGACAGATGTCTGGAGATCGAATGTCAAGATTCCTTTTTGCTCTGTCATCTTCCTAACTGTGTAAAAGAGGGGCTGCTGGTGTCTGGCCCTTGGGCGCGTTTACCTTCCCTTAATTGCAGAGGTCTATTGCATTTGCTCTCTGCCACAGCCTCTATCTCATCATGTAATTTTCATGTTTGCTGAAGAAGTCTGAGCCTCTTAAAGGCATGAGAGCCCTAGTTTTCCTCTCAAAGCTGAATTTGGTAAATTATTGATAATAAAAATGTGTAAACAATGAAGCACCAGAATTAATAAGATTTTCACTAAGCACCCCTGTTAAATAACCACCTTGCTGTGCTACATCCCACCCTTTCTCCTGGCAGTGCACGTGGGCATCTTTACCCTGTCTCCCAGTGAGCTCTGTGGCAGGAGCTGGGCCCGTGGATGGCCCCAGGGCAGCCCTTTGGCAGTGTCCTTGGGCAGCAGTTTCATCATGTGTCTGATGTCATCACCTCATGCGCTGTGCTGGGGGTAGGAACCAGCAGAGCGATAACCCTGCCTTGTTGTGTCACTCTGTAGAGTGTTGTGCTCTCTGCTGGCCTCCTGAAGCCACGTTTTAGAAATGCTGGCAGTTCCAAGCATGTTTTCTCTGTCTTTGACAGCTGATACAAATTTTCATATTAAGGGATGAAGCATTCTTTGTCTTTTCTTTTTTTTTTCTCTCCAGTTTTGCTTCTGTAATGCATTTCTGACTCCACGGAACATACTTACGTGCTGAATCGTTTTCAAGGAGAAACCCCAGCCCCCAGCTGCATGCTGCTGTGTTCCCCTGCTGGAACAGCCAACCTGTGCAGGATTATTTGAGTGTGGCTCATGTGCTATTAGTTCCATACAAGTAAATACCATGATGGTACAGGAGCCTATGTAAACACTGCCCTTGCTTATAAGATGCACCTTTGTGGACGTCTCGGGCAGTGGGTCCACCGTGGGTGGCCCGTGGGGCAAGTTCAACGGTGCTGTTGTCCTCTGGGAGGAATGCAGGCATGGGGAGCCTGGGCCCAGCAGGCTCCCTGCCTTAGAGCACCACGCAGGGATGCTGAAGGGGATGAAGGGCTGAGGGTGTGATGGAAGTGATGGCCACAAATGTGTCACCAGAGGTAGCTTCCAGGCATCACTGCTGGTCATGGGTGGAAAGTAGCAGTTACTCAGTGATCCTATTCCACTTGCAGCAGGTAGTGGATGCTCACCTTCTGCACCTCCTCTACTCTGACCTTACCCATTTTGACTGATTATTTAGATTCAGTATCTGTAGATTTTTTCTATATAATTGTCTTAGTTTTAGAATTTCATGCAGTTTCATAGTGACATCCCTAATGATATGATTTCCTATTAATATTCCTAATGACTCCTTAGTATGACTTCTATTAATAAGGTGAACGGTTAATGACATTTTGGAATTAGAACTTTTCTTTACACGTGGTATTTGGTAATTGTCAGCTGAGAATAACAATATCTAAAACAGATTCAGGTACGTTCAAACCTTCTGAAATTGTAAAAGCCACTATAGTAAATAACTTTTGTGTTCTTTAACACCCATTTTATCGTCCTCTTTTCTTCCCCTTTTCCCCTTTGGGGCTATGGTGGAGGAGAACAACAGATGGTTATCAGTCAAGAGTAACTAGGGAAACTGCAAAACCTGCCCCAATTGCTATGGAGACAGCCATTTCTGTGCTTGGTATGCACTATTTGTTACATCAGCAACCAGAGGGAGTTAAAAAAAAAAAATCAAAAAATAAATAATGTTTAAAACCTGCTGATATTGAGAGGAAATCTTGGGTTTGTGTCTATTTATCTTTGTGGGAAGAGGCAGGAGTAGTCTGTGTTATTTTGACGCTTACGTTTTGAATTAAGCTAATATGATTTCTATTCTTTGACAATAACATTTTGACTAGTGAGTTAATGTAATAAAAAAAACCTTAGAGTCAATACTTAATACTTTTGAATAGTCTGCAGAGTAATTATTTATAAGCAGCTCTTCCTCTCCAAATCAGATATCCCTCCCTGTTTATTTAAAAACCTGGCAACATAGGTCGGGTGTGAAAACTGAAGACAGAGAATATGACTGTTCTTAATTACTTCATGCAGATGAGCTGTTTCTGCACAATGTTTAACCATAGCTTTTGGCAAAACCACATCTTTAGAAAACAAAACAGAAAGGAAGGAATTTTGGAACACTTGTAAAAATCCCAGAGAGGTTTCAGCTTGATCACAGCGGCACTATCATTTGTGTTTTGCACCACTGATTTACTCCTCTTGAGAATTACTGTAGTGTTCAATTTCGTGTATTAATTCTTTAAATTTTCTGATACCAACAAGCTCTTAGGGAGTTTTAGGAAAGCATCAATAAAGAGTAAAAGTTAAACACAAAAATGCCTTAAAAGCTACTTTGAAAAAACTTTATTTCAACTTAACTTGGTTTAAAGTGAAGTATTCCTTCAAAGGATCATCTGTTACCATTTACAGTGCACCCTCACCAATGTAATTGAAGGGTAAGGACTTTGATATGTGATGTTTTACACAGATGCATTGGTGTCCCTTTCCTTTGAAATGTTAACATGATCAAAGTTATATAAGGACTGGTTTGGAGACTGGACAAAAAAGTGTTATGGACCATCTCTATAATTCTTACATCTTGTTGGAGAGCTTCAGTACTAGGGTGTAATCTTTACAGGAAACTAACAGCGTGGACCCAGCCATTTGTATTAGAAAAAAGATGGAATATTTTCAGGAAAAATGTTGTCCAAGCTGAGGTTCTTTTGGAGATGAAATTAACAATTTTTATTTTTTTTCCTAGCAACATTTCCATAATAAGTGACAGTAGATTTGCCTTCCTGTGAAATGGCTATTGAAAATTATTACAGTGCTTGTTAACACAAGCTTTTATTTAAATATCTAACTAGATTCTGGACAAAATATAGGAAGAGGTTATAGTAATTAAACTACTGTCACAGTATAATTAAAATCCAGATTAACACTTGAGCTCTGCAGTGGCCTCGGTAGTGTTTGTAAATGGGGAAAAAACCCCACATCCCTCGCTGCAAAAAGCAGAGTACAAACTACTGGTTATATAGTTCATTACTGTGAAATGTTGATGCTTGAAGGACCTTTTTTTTTATGAATGTGAGTATAGGTATCTGAAGAAAAAATACCAAAGGCATCAGATTAGTTGATGTACTATCAAGAAATTTTACTGGCAAGATAAATGTAGAGTTGTAAACATAACTAACTTTTAATATTAACAGAATTAGTATTTTGATTTTGAAAAATTTCCCCCTGGATTAATTAAATTCTTTACTATTTTAGAGCAGCTTGGGGTTTGCTTTTTAAAATCTTAAATATGGTAACATGATAAAAATTAGTTTTGTGGCTGGGGGATTCTTCTCTCTCAAATGCATTTGAAAACTAAATATTCCTTATTGTTGTGAGCAAAACCTCCGAGCCTTGGTATTATTTCTAATGGCAAAAGAATATCAACATCATAAAATCCTATTTCTTCCAAATGTTATTTGAAATTAATTTTAATATATGATAATGTACAAATCTAAATGGATAAGGTGGAGTTATATTGTGTCAGGGGATTTGTGTTTTAAACGGTTGAAGCAGTGTCTTGGCCAAACCACAGACTGCCCAGTGATATGAATCTGTTAGGATGCAGCATTATTTCTCATTTCATTGAAAGATGATTTGTGTCTAAATTTTTTTCTTTAAAACATCAATTTTAAAGATAGACAATGATCAATTAGTTGCGTAGTATTTAATGACTATTTTCCTGCTTCTTAACACAAACTGAGACTAGCTATTGAGTCGTGGTTAGAGTCTGATTATAACAGTACATGCGGCTTTATGTATTATAGCTCTACCAGATGAAAGCTGTCTCTTTCTCCAAATAGTTTTATAAATTCTCACATTGTTTATAAACATTTGTCCATGTCACCCTTCACCTAAATCCCATATACCCATTCAGTATTTCCCTTGCTCAAGTGTTTTGCTCCGTTCTCCAAGATCTTCCGGTATTGCTCTTTGGATCTGCTAGTATTGTCTGGTTGCAAATTGCCTGTCATGGAGATCTCGGATCCCTGGAGCCTCTTAGGTGAGGTCAGAGTAGGTAATTCAATCGCATGCAAGCTGCTGGGTTTCCCAGGCTGGGATTTCGGCTACTGACGTGAGAGTGAGAACCCTTCTGACAGTGTCACCAAGCCCAAGTCCAGCGCTTTGTGTCTATACGTGAGGCATTCAATGTTTAACTCAAACACCATCACCCAAATAAAAGTTAGGTTTCTACTTAGCAAAAACTTGGAAGTTCAAAGTGTGGCAGTTGTGTGTGGCTTGTACCTTTTATTATGTGCCGTGTGTATGGTCTGGCTATTTCACACAGCTTGCTTATTGCAGTTTCATTCATCCTGTAGTATCTTTTAAATATAGAGGCTCACATTTGCTGTGTGAGAAACCTGATTTTCCTCAGTGGCAGTTGAATCACTTGGTAATTAGTTTTAGATACGGTCTGGGCCTAGTGCTGTATTCCCTCAAGAGGCAGGAGGAAATGGAGCTACAAGAAGTGACTTTTGTCCCTCTTAAAATTGTGCTTTTAATCTGAGTTTGTGTTGTCTGACCTTTTTTCACCATTACATGTATAACATCCTGTTTATGATATTGAGGAGAAAAAGATCTTCTAGAAGGGGTATGAACACTGACAAATAGAGCTGGCATTTAAATCTGAATAAATAATTCTGCTGGCTGAGACGATTTTTTTAGGTTTAGCTGTAAGCCCAGAGCAGCTGATCTGTGCCTCAGGTAGCAGTGCCTCGTGTGAGTGCTCCTTTCAGAAGGCAGCAGTGAAGAAGTGAGAGCAGTGTTGCATGGTTCTCAAGGAACTGGATGTGCTACCTGTTCTGAAAAAAACTTTGAAGTTGAATTTGTGCTTTCCCTGCATATGAGTAGTTTTATTCAGGTAAGATGTTCATCTTAACAAATGTTAGGCATTTCTGTCCTGCACACTGAAGAGCTGCATGCGCAGCTTTGAGTACGTGATCTGGCTTCTGGCCCACGTTGCAGCGTTTTTATTTTGTTTTCACAGGTACAAAAGTATGTATTGAACCACCTGTCTTTGTCTTTCTGTAAGGCTTTGCCTGAAGTTTTTTCAAAACTTTATCCTAACATATTGTCTTGGAAGGGAGACATTTAGACTTTAAACTCTACAACCTCCAGTCTCTGCTTAACCGCTCACCAGGGTGCTGTACAGATACAAAGAAACAGACTTTCCATCTTCGCAGATAGAGAAATAAATGGGGAGGTGAAGGGTCTTAAAAACAGTCATGCCTAATTTGAAGACAACTAATAGTTCTGTTCCTTTTGAGAATAAATTCTCACGCTCGGAGTTAAACACAGATGTGAATGTTTTGGTGTGATAGATATGAGGAGACGCTCGCCCAGTTACAAAGAAGCGTTACACGTGTGGATGTTTCCCAGAGACTCTGCGGATTTAGTTTATGGGGCACGCGGAATCAAGGTCTATCTTTCAGTATTTTCCCAGTTTAGTGACTATCTTGCAAACTGTGTGTGTCTTCTGGGTGTCTGGAAGACTCCTTTGCTGTGGTCCTGTGGATTAACCCCATGGACTAAACCTGGTTGTTAGCACTAGTGTGTCTAGACCTATAGAAATATGGTTAAGATTGTGACTATGCTTTTTCAACAAAAATCAATCTAGGAGAGTGATTTTGTAAGAAAACCCAATACATCACCTATGAAGCCCTTTAATTAGAAGGCTTTGTGATGAGGACGCTGGGTTTATTTGTTTATTTTAGTGTATTTGGCGGAAAAATCAATATTACAGTATAACTCAAATAAAAATAGGCACTATGTGGTACTTCCCATAGAAGAGCGAGGTGATTCTCAAGTTGTGCCTGGTTTCTCTTCATCATCCTAGCATCTGCTAACTTTATACTTAATAAAGCCAACCGAAGTGTAAAGTACTTAGTCATGCAACCAGCATTATATTTAAGTCATTTAAAGCTTATTCCTCCTGAAATGTACCATCCTTTCTGTTTGAGCAACAAATATTTAACAACCCACACAATTAAACAGGGATCTCAGCAAAAGCAACTCGGCAGCCACTGGTCCTTCCAGAAGTCAAAAATATATAGTTTTGGACATTTTTTTCTTGGTGGTGGGAGAAACAGAGAAAACATGAATAAATCTGTATGTATACATTTATATACCTATGAACTCTTATGCTACAGGGAAAAAAAAAAATCCATTTTGGATGATTGTCCATCCTGCTCTCTGTCGGTAGAGGAGGCAGGGCTGAAGTTTTGCCAAATTCAACATGTTCTCCAAAGTTATGAGAGCTGTGAGAAACCTTAGCTGGGCTTTATGCTTGTTAAGCTTTTTAGTAGACCTTGGAGTGCCTATGGGTTTTTGTGCTTTTTAAATTGTAAAAACCACGACGTTCATTGAGACCAGACTACATTATAAAGGATACATTTCCTATAGTCATCAAATAGATACATATTCAAAATGCTCAATATTGGATCAAACTCTATAACTTCAAGGGTGCATAAAGATTATATTTGCTCCATAGTTTATTGTTGTATAATAAGAAAGGTGTGGAAAATGTCTATTTAGACCAAAACTTAGGTACAGCAAATAATGGGAAAGAAGCTGGTAAAACTATACAAATGTATTATATACAGGTGTAATATTCTTGCTATCTCTGCTTCTATATTTATTATTTTTTAATAGCAACCAGAAACTGTAATGCAGTCTTGGTATCTTTGTTCATGATACTTTATACAAGCAGGACAAATGGTCCCTGCCTCACCAAATCTGAAGTTTATGCTGTGGAAAGAACAGTATAATACAGAGTCGGGAGCCTGTGTCTGTTTTTATATGAAATGCAGATATTGTAATTACACATGGGTAGGTACATAATTTTATTTCTCTAAGTGTAAAATTTAAGGGCTCAGATGTCAGAAAATGTAATCACCGAATTTTAAATTACAACTTAGAACTTCAATTTTCTAAGCAAAAGAGACAGATGTAGGGGTCCTGCTGTATTCACATATATTGTAAAATATATTTAAATCATACGTATGCAGGGAGACAAATGAGAGAACTCTACCATCCAAATATTAAATTACACATTTTGAAGCAAAATAGCGTTTTAAGTGTATGTGTGTATAATGCTTTCTGTCACTGGAATGCTCTCCCTGATGCAGTTAGACAGAATCTGTATTTAGTCAGAAATCTTTCAATAGAATGGGCTACCAGATGGGACCAGTAACAATGCAGAAAGGCATCGAACCACCACAGACATTTGGTGCTTAGAATAATAAAAAGACTATAAAATTAGATTACTTGAGTCTAATTTGGAATTGGTATATTCCCTATGCACTCTCACAGCTCTTGGGTAGATAAAGCCTGGAGATTTAGTACTGTCAGGACAGAGGACTCCAACTTCCAGTAAAAGAAAAAAAGGCATTCTGGGAGGTCACGGAGGGCAGCACAGTGACCTCCAATGATTTACAGGCCTTTAGCTTAATGAAATTGTTTCAGTGACATGACGGTAAAAGCTCATAATGGATTGGATGCCCTAATGTAATGAAATTACTCCCTTCTGCCTTTAAAAAAAAAAAAAAAAAAAAGGCACAATTAATATTTACTGAGACCTGACAGGCTTCAGTGTGCGGTAGCATGCAGCGCTGTCAGACAGCAGCGCGCAGAGCCAGAGCAGCGTGGCAGCGAGCAGCCCTGCGCCGGGCGGCGAGCAGGCGCTGCGAGGGGGTGGAGGGGACACCTCGGGGACCGGGGAGCCCCCCGCCTGGCACGCCGAGGCAGCTCTGCCCATAGCGGCCAGCCTTCATCCTCTCCCTTCCTTTCTGCAGGCAACTGGACAACAACCAGATCAGCTGCATCGAAGATGGAGCCTTCCGAGCCCTGCGCGACCTGGAGATCCTGTGAGTTGGACTTGGTGCTGTGCTGGGGCGGCGGGGGGGTCGCTCTCTCCGTGCTGCAGTGCTGGGTGAATCTGGGGGGCTTGGTCTCCTTCCTTCCCACCTCAGACTGGTGGTGTAGGTAGCGAAGTGAAAGCTCACACTTCCCCCAGGCTGGGGTTACTGCTAATTAAACCACAATAGGCGACTTCTGTGCTGCCGCTCCTGAGGAGCGGGGATATTGCCGTGCTCGCTGCTGCGTGGAACAGATGGGGTTCAGCGGTATTCAAAGTGTGTCCGATGTGTGTGTGCTCTGCAGCCCGAAACCTGGCCAGGTCTGCCTTGTGTCGAGTAGCGGACGGGTAACAGGTTCGTGGGGAACAATATTATGAGATATCTGACAATTGCTGGAGACAAAAAGCTGTTT